>VYZS01083626.1:0-17496 GCA_013400695.1 Neodrepanis coruscans | reverse complement strand
GTGCCCGGCTTGGGTCTCCAAACCCCCGCCCTGGCTCCGCGGCCCCCTCGGCTCCCACCCCGGGGTTCCGATGCCCGAAGAGGGGGGCCCCCAGTGCCGCGAAGGCACGGAGCGCCAGGCACCTGGCCCCGGGGCGAGGGAAACGACCTGCATGCCCCCCCGCAGAGGTGCCTCCCCCGGCTGCCGCCCCCGGGGGAGCGTCCACCCGCAGGCGTGCCTGACATCCACTGCCGCCACCGCGGCCCCCACCCACTCGGGGCCCGGGGCTTCCCCCGGACACCCCACGGGCCAGCGAGAGCTCATTGGATGCTGCCCGCCGGAGCGCGCCCACCAGGCTGCACTGGGGGGGGGCCCCGCTCCCACCCGTGGGGCTCCAAACGGGACCGAGCCGGGAAGGGGAGAAACGATTTCCATTCTCCGACCCACGAGACTAGGCTGGCCCTGGCAGCAAATACCTCTGAAAACAGGATTGCAGCAAGCAACAGTTCTTAAGACCAGGGCTGTAGCAAGTGGTGATTCTTATTTCAAAGGCAAGTCTCTCGAAAGTTAGTCTTTATCAGATATAGGATTTGCAATGATACCTGGCATTATTTTCTCTGGATCAACCAGAACTGAATTATAGGCAACCAAAATTGTAGAACTCAACAGTGACAGTGAACCATTAGGAAATATTTATAAAGCAACATTACCTCCTGTATTTCTGCAAAAATTGTGCCCTAACATAGCTGTTAGAGGATCATGGAAAGCAAGAATTTGCTCCTCTACCTGAAGCTCCAGCAGTTTCTTAATTGAAATATTCCTTCATGCTTGGTAGCCAAATTCCATTTCCAAGAATTACAGTAGACAAACTTGCCCTTCAGTGCATTTCTTTCTTCTTTAATGTTTCTGTGCCTTTAGCATTTATGCTGAAAATTAATTTACTGAGCAAGATAAGAAGGCACAAATGTTTTTTATTGCCATACCTACAGGATGTGTATAGATGCCTTCTAGTCACATGGCAGCGTTGCTGCAAAGCAGCTGTGCTGTTCCATCCCTCCCACTTGAATGTCTGGGTTGTCCCTGCTCCTCAGGCTGCAGCTGCATTTTGCAGAGGCAGCCACAAAGCTTTCCATCCAGTACAAGCAATTGCTTGGTATCTTTGCTCCCTTAACCAAACTTTTGTATGAGTTAAGACTGTGTGATTTCATTATTTTGTAGTGAAACATGAAAATCTGTCCTTACAGGTGACAACAACAAAATAACCTTCTAGCTGTTTCTTTTGGAGTCAAAAAATCTAAAGCACAGTTTTTAATGGAACTTTTTTATACTATTTTCTTAATGTCTGGTTGTAAAACAGTTGGTTTATAAGTTTATTCCAGAAAGTTTCTTTCCCTTCCCCCACATTTTTGCTAAGTAATCCGTCTTTTCCAGCAGCAATATGGAAAAAATCTTTGCCCTGGAGCAATCTCATAAACACTTGCAAAAAGTATAATTTTTCACGGTCAGGTATTCATAAGGCAAAACCTGGGTAGCTTCATGCAGCAATAGCAAAGGGCTGCAGACAGGCTGTCTGGTGAATTGTGCACTAGGCTGAGATCCAGGAATGCTTGAATTCTAATGCTGGCGCTTCCACCAGCTTGCTGTGTGGTCTTGAGCCTGGGCAAGCCACAGCCTCTGTCTCATAAGTTGCCCATGTGTAAAAGGATGATAATATTTGCCTATTTCACAGGAGTCAACACTCCTCTGTTACGGTTTTTGTAGAACTCTGAAAAGCTAAAGAGCTGCCAAAGTGTTAAAGCTTTCTGCCAAGCAAGGCATTTGACTTTACATTTAGAATGAACTTGTTTTAATGAGCAAAAACATTTCAGCCACCTTTACAGACATTGTTGCATATTCAGTGATGTTTTTAAATTCTGTGAGTCAATCAGAAAGAATTTTTAAAAAGATGAACAGTGGAGTGGTTTTGTACTTTCTATGCACTTTGGTTGACTTCCTTATCCCCTTGCCCCATGCTCTGTACTTTATATTGTACACTAGCCAACTGCTAGATTCCTAGATCCACTACTGAATGTAGACAAATGCAATCTATTGAACTCATATGGTCTTTCTTTTTGTCTGCACATCTGGCATTCATGCAGTGAATCTTTTTAGTAAAGTTAAACTGGCTGACATTACAAGGTATGCAAAATAAAATCAGTATAATCCTTGCTAAAATTGCCCCAGTCAAGGGCAATATTAATTCTATCCTCTTGAGCTATTAAAACACTAAGCCTTCCAGGAGCAGAGTATGTCCAGTGTCATGCTGGAAGTCCACCATTTAACCTGACACAGACACGAAGATGCACTTTTAGAGAAATTGTTTGAAAAAGTTATGTAAAATGCATAGTGTGGAGCTTTGGGGGAAGGGAGGAGCCAATTTTAATTTTTTTTATAGGAAACCCTCCTTCTCTCCCCTTCCCTCCCCAGTACAGCTCCAGGAGCAGATGAAGCTATATGTAAACTGAAGTTGAATTTCAAGAGCCATTTTGGTCAACATGACAAATGTTTCAGAAACCAGGAAGCATTTTGTTTTAATGTTTCTGTTATGCTGTTTTTAAGCAGCTCTTGTGATTCAAGCATCAGAAGGGAGCAACTAGTGTTAAGATGCCAATGCCCAGCAACTTTTAGATAAAAGCAGTATCTACCTCTGATACTACTCTTCTATCTCTGCTTCATTCTAGTGAAACCTTTGATATTCTTAAGACTCTTCTCCGATGCAACTCAATAATGCAAAAATAATATTTTTTCAGAGATTAAGTTTGGCCAGCTTGTGAGTTCCAGTGTTTTATAAAATATTCTGGTGAATACATTGCACTGGCTTTGGCATGCCTTGGGATAACTGAGTAACAAGAGGAAGAGAAATATTGCCTTTTTTTAGGGATCAGTAAGTTTGCACTTTAATTCATTTAGATATCTAGAGTCTAACTAGGACTATGACTACCAATACAAGCGTTTTCCAAGTTGCGGGCTAAGTAGCAAGCAGGTCATATCTCCTTTCATATTGACTTAATTAATAAAGGTGCAGTTACATGTGCTAAGTGCAGCTAGTTGAGCCAGCCGCTCTTGAGTCTGCACCAATACTGAGTCCGATGTGAGTGAGAGAGAAATCCATTGCACTGGGTTAGTGTGGCAGGACATTACCCCCTGGAATGCAAACAAGACAATGTTCTATTTGCAAATGTATCAATGGGTTGAGAGGGGCCAGGCTATGTTGAAACCAGTTTGGCTCAATCACAGATTAATGTCCTGATGCTAAGAAAACCACTGGAGGAGTCAGGTGACTGTCACTGTCAGTCAATCTCAGTGCAGTCCGCTTTCATACAGTCAGGTTTTTCTAACGTAACCCTTCTTTGGGTGTATATGTGGAGATTCCTCCCTTGGGTGGGGATGCCCCTTAAGGATACTACTAGAGGTTGAGAGAAAGAGATCTCCCCATGAGCCTTGGTATTGGTAATTTACATCCATCTCTACTGAATAAATATTTCTTTTGCTAGCTTCAATATAATTGCTTCAATATGTGCACTATCCTATTTTATACTATACTACTTGTAGTGTTAATGTTTATACTTTGTAGCAAATAATTCTGATTAAGTTTTTTTGTCTGATCATTTGTAATAATATATGATTCATTTTATATAAATATTCTCAGTTTGCTATCATTAAAACCTGTGGCACAAAAGTGGTTCAATCAGACCTCCATAATTCCTTAAATTTAAATTGTTGACAAAGTCTGAGGCTAAGATTTGATCCAGCTGCACGTAGGCCCCTCTCAGAGAAGGAATTTAGAAAGCAAGGAGATACTTTCTGCACCTTGTGACTCAACAGCAGGGCTTCTTTAATAAATTTTGTCTAAGCTTTCCACTCCCACCCACGACACCCAGAAAAGATGAAAGCTCCATATTTTTATCACAGACCCAGTTAGCTCTGATTCAGCATAACCTGAAATCATATCCTAAGAAACCTCAGTGGGGAAGAGGAAAAAGACCTGAATTTGAACAAATCCTGAAGAAAGGCCTAAGTTATAGAAATGTGGTGCTTTAATGTTTTGTATAGTGTTTTATGCAAGGGTGTAAAAATCTTGTGACAACCAATATTCTCAGTTAGGAGTTATACTCAAGCGTAAGAGGTGAGTTCATGGAGGGTAAGAAAAGTTTTAAACCTAATCTGAATGTTAATTGGAACAGATTTGTTTCCTTTTGTTTTCTCTTTAACCTATTTCATCTTAGAAAATACATACTTATATCTTTGTGGTAGTTCAGAATGAATTGAGTGTAGCTGCATAATATTGAGATCTCCCATCTGTTGGAAAGAGCAAGTCCTTAAACTTTACAGTGCTTTACAGCACCTTTCTTATTCCACCAATTTTATCTTGTTTGTGAAACCGAGTAACATAGTCAGTGTCATCCTGTGCAGCACCATCAACCAAGAATACTCTCTGGCTTTTAATGATGTGCCATGTAATGTGTCTCAACCCTAAAGATTCCTGCAAGTTACTGACACAGCTCTGCCATTTCCATGCCAATGGGCAGGGGAACTACTTTTCCAAAAGCTCTGGTATGCAACTATTTATATCTCATTCCTTGTCTTAGAATCACAGAATCTTTTAGGTTGGAAAGAGACTTGAGCTCATCCAATGTATGAACCCCAGGGAGATCTACTGCAATTACCTTACTTGAGTATTATGCATAAAAAGGGAGTTAAACACATAATTTTTGTTATTTGATTTATAATAACATTGCATATATATATATATATAACATTTTATTTTGTGTAATTTTATATGAATACATACTATTTAACAGTAACTCATATAAGACTTACTAAATTATTAGAATAATAGAATAATAGAATGGCTTATGTTGTCAGGGATCTTAAAGGTCATCTAGATCCAACATTCCTGCCATGAGCAGGAACACTTTCCACTAGATTAGGTTGCTGAAAGACCCATCCAGCCTNCCAATTTTATCTTGTTTGTGAAACCGAGTAACATAGTCAGTGTCATCCTGTGCAGCACCATCAACCAAGAATACTCTCTGGCTTTTAATGATGTGCCATGTAATGTGTCTCAACCCTAAAGATTCCTGCAAGTTACTGACACAGCTCTGTCATTTCCATGCCAATGGGCAGGGGAACTACTTTTCCAAAAGCTCTGGTATGCAACTATTTATATCTCATTCCTTGTCTTAGAATCACAGAATCTTTTAGGTTGGAAAGAGACTTGAGCTCATCCAATGTATGAACCCCAGGGAGATCTACTGCAATTACCTTACTTGAGTATTATGCATAAAAAGGGAGTTAAACACATAATTTTTGTTATTTGATTTATAATAACATTGCATATATATATATATATAACATTTTATTTTGTGTAATTTTATATGAATACATACTATTTAACAGTAACTCATATAAGACTTACTAAATTATTAGAATAATAGAATAATAGAATGGCTTATGTTGTCAGGGATCTTAAAGGTCATCTAGATCCAACATTCCTGCCATGAGCAGGAACACTTTCCACTAGATTAGGTTGCTGAAAGACCCATCCAGCCTGGCCTTGCAAACTTCCAGTGATGGAAGTATCAGACATAGAGAATGTGTAGCTGAATTTTTACCACAAATTTTTGTCTTTCTGACCAATGACAAGGCTGAGAAAGAATACAAAGCTGTAGATAAGAGATTCTCATTAATGTGTAAATATTCACCTTCTTCAGGAAAAGGATATTTTCAAATATAAGAATCATTTTTTTTTTATTTTTAAATATCTCTTGCAAAATAATATAACTCATACTAAAGGACATTCTTCATCTGCTGACACCACAAATCAGTTTCCTTGGTTTTATATCCAAATTTATTATATTTTATTGCAGGCATAAGGAAACAATCTAAATCTGTCTTCTCTAAGATATTGGAATGAACACAGCAGCAACATCCCTTTTGAGTACCTTCTTAAAACATCCTTTAAAAATTCCAGAAGTCTCACTCTAATCTGCTTGACAGAAACCTGCATACTGAGGTAGAAGAAGAGGATTAAATTAAAATTGTTTGAGAATAATGAGAGAGTGATGGATATGATTTCCAGGTACCATTTCAACCAGTCACTAGTTACTCCTGCAATTTTGTTTGACTTGTAAAATTTATATTTTGCATCAGAATTTACCCAAGTCTCACATTTTTACAAGGATGCATTGATTTCCTTTACTGATTAGCTGAATGACTTGGTGATGCAAATTATACATCATGCCTGGCACAGGCCCTTCCACTTTTATAATTTTCTCAGTTGGTGACAATTGTTCTGCTTTTCTTTAGACAAGGCTGTGGAACATGGAGATGGAAAAAATATATCAGTGGCAAAACCCCTCCACTCAGACTCATCTATTTTTCAACAGTGCAAGAATATGTTTGAGACATTTTTTCCCATATGTTGTCCTTTTACATTTTAATAGTTCTACATCAATATTTGTTCAGAAAAAAAAAAAACCAGAAACCATTCTAAAGGATCCTCAAGATCAAAAAGGAGTTTCAAATATATGGTCTATATTTGACATTTCTGCATTTTCCTAAGATACATTTCCCCTGTTTATATTCTGAGTAACGGTTACCCTTGCTGGTATTTATAGCAATCAGAGATTTGTAGACCATTCTTGAAACAGACAGGAAATTGGGGTAGATTCATACAACTTTTATATATATAAATATTACATAATATTATATAATCAAGTGCGCTCAAATTTATTAACCATCCAAACCTGCAATAGGATGAACTGATTTATTCTAACTCTACTCCTGCTCTTTTATGTTTCAGCTACACTTAGAGGACTAGAGTAGCACATGACCATATGTATAACCCACCATGTACAAATATATAATCATTATTGCTTTCTCTCTTTTAGCAGATAATCTTGCAATGAGTAAAATTGGCAGGAATTCTTTTGTGCTGTCAAAATAGTCACATTATATACTACACATATAGCGTAACCTTGGTTGAGGGCCTGTATTTAGTGTAGAGGACTATATCCTGCTGCTAAAGAACTTTCTCAAAAATGCAGTAAATGAGGTTGAGAATTAGCAAGACTACTGGACACAGGCAGAAGGTTTGTAAAGGTTTTAGACCATTAAAAATAATTTAAAAGCTGTAACATGATTTAGACTTGGCTAGATTAGAACCATTTTATTTTACCTAATTTAGTTACTGTCAAGTTAAAAAAAGCAGTTGGAATTTTTCTACCTGTTTGAGTTTTTCTACCTAAATTTTTCTTTCCTATATGACTGAAATGGGGCTTATTAAAGGAAAAGAGAATGAAATACACTGAATCTTTTCCAACATATTTTACTGGCTATTGGGCTGGAAAAACACCACCACCTTAATGCAAAATAACCATGAGATATGCCTGTCTTCTCATTGTCTGAATCCTTGCCCTCTCTATATATGTAACTGAATAACACTGCACTCACTGGTTCTTTATCCTTGAAACAGGATGATCCTTGGAGCCAGGTAATCTTTGAGTGGCTGTTTCTTTCTACCTCCTTGTATTACAAGTGCACTCTGTCACTAAAACTCATGTTTGTCTCTGAAAACCACTAAAATAAACTGCCCTTCGGCTGTGGAAACAGGCTCTTTATTTGATGCAGCCTGGCTTTCTTATTTTATAAAATTTTGATTTGCTCATGTTCAGTTCTTTGATTGTCTGTGGAAAGTGTAAAGATCAGCAGCAGCAACACTGCAACTACACCATAACAGTAGGAACATGTCTGCAATGAGCTACAAGCAAGAGCATTCATCTCTGAGAATTACAATAGAGAAAGGAGGATCCCATAATGAAACCGCTTTATAAGAGTTACCTGTGTAATTCTCAGAAGCGATAAAATGTTTTCTTCTATAAAACTGAGAAACTCTGATAATATTCTAAGTAGGGATATTATTAGTAAGATATGTCAACAAACAACTCAAAGTAAGAAATTAATGAGATTTTCTTTTTTTTAAATTTTTTTTTAAATTTCCTTATCACACTGTGATCTCACGCTGCTTATAATGTCCTTACCTAAATCTGGCACTATGGATGTCTGTAAGAAGTTAATTACATGACCATAGTAAGGATTCATTTAACAAAGAAAATACATTTGATTAATCTTAAAATGGGTCTAACTTTTTTTTCAGAAAGAAATGAATTTTCTTTATGCAAATTAAAAAATCAATATTGAGCAACAATGTCTTTTGACATAGGAGACCAGTAATGGAAAAATCAACTGAAAACTTTCTATGAGTAGATTACCGATAATGAGTAATAGTGATACTGATGAGTTGAGGTTTGTTTAAGTAGGTAGTTTTCAAGATAGCTTCCAATAACATACTGTCTTGGCTCAAAGACAAATATTGGAAGGCAGGAACTCCAATAAGATGATGTCCCCTCACCTTTTACAGAGGGACAAAACCCCCAAGTTTTAAGTGGAAAACTAACAGTTTACTAAAAGAAAAGAGGTATAACTACAAAGATACAGAGAAAACTGCTTACCCACAAAAAACGGAATCTATCATCTATGTGGCTCCCCTGGGTAAAAAGGGGAAAGAAAAAAATGGCGGAGGGTTTTCTCCACCAACCACCTCCCTCAGCACCAGTGCTGCTCAGCTCAGGACTGCAGGGTTTTTGAGCTCCATTCAGCTGAGATGGGCAGCAGGAGATGGTGGTCTGGCACAGCTGCCCAGCGGCAGTAGTCTCAGGGTGGCAGCAGCAGTGGTGTGGGCGGCTTCGGCACTCAAGTAGCGGCAGTGGCATTGGTGGCTTTGGCACTTGTGCAGAGGCACAGGCATCTTCCTGAGCGGCAGCCATGGCATGAGTGGTAGCAGTGGCAGTGGCAGAAGGGATCAAATTTTGCTGTGGTTTTTTTTGGTTTTGAGTACAGTCCACACTGCTTCAGTGACTGAGACAAGATGGCGCGCTTGTGGTTCCAAGTGTGGCTTTCCTGCTGTCCCTGCCAGCCAGGGATGGCTTCTGCCCATGGCAAAGCCCTCACCTCCTGCCTCCCTTCCAACTCTCCATGCTGGGAGGTGAGGGCAGCCTCTTCCAGATGACGTAATAGTATGAATATTCACTGCTTTAACTCTCTTCCCTGGCTTGTAACCATAACATATAGATGACAATCAGAAAAATCCTAATCAAATAAATTATCACATTAAAACAGAAGCAGATAAATTGGAAAATCTGCTCAAGAAGTTTTGCCAGTAAGTGATGAGGAAATGTGCTGAAAGAAGACAAAATTATTAAAGGAACAGGGAGCTGGTTTATTTCATTTTTAAAAGATAAGAAATCTGTCAGGACTGATAAAGTATTTTCCTCTTCTGGTGAGAAACGGGAAGTTGTGACTTAGATTCTGCTCAGTATAACTGCTGTGTGGGTATTAATTTTTCTAATTATGATTCATTATCAATGAAGGAATGAGTAGAAGACCAACTGAAAGGTCTGTGATCTAAGATGTAGGCAACAATTACACATTCCTTGAAAATTCTTCAGGTGAAGACAGAAGGTTAGGGCTAGGGTGGAGGATGACTGGGACTCCACTCATTTACCATGAGTTTTTGCTCAAAAAGACCTGTAAATCTCCCAGCATTTTTTCAAGAATAGTTAAGTATTTTGTAATTATTATTTTTAGCTCAACAGATAAGAAACCCAGACTTTGACCATATGACTTCACAGAAATACAGTGGAAAACGGACTGAGAGAAAGAGAAAACACATCCAGTATCTTGCACACTGCCTTGACTTCCAGCGTTTTCTCTCATGTCTTGATGTCTTTTAATAGTTATTCGATTTTCACAAGAACCAGTGTCTCCTGAGTCGGTCATCTAGAGCTATATTTACAGTCATATAGTTTATAGTTTACTCCTGGCTGACAGAGCTGCTCCAATCCAGAAAGGGTAGAGCTCTCTCTTGCATTGCCTTGCCTTGCCTTGTCTTGCCCTCCTTTTACATGTAGAAAATGTGTATTTTTGTACTTACTAGGATAAGTGTTTCCCAAAGAAGTTGGTGAACCTTTTATGTCAATGATTGGGCAGGGTGACAATATGGTTCTCATGGGTTCTGGAATTCCTGTTCAAGATGCCAGTCTTATAGACCTGCCACAGTCTTTTATGTCCTTAGTATGTTCTCTTTTCACAAACTCATAGGCAAAAAGCAAAAATTTTAATTTTACAGGCAATTTCACTAAATCTTTTAAAAGTTTTTTATTATAAGCTTTTAAAATATGTTACTCTGTTACTTTGATACTATTTTACTCTATTTCTGTATGGCTGCTACACAATGAAATCTTAATTCTCTTTACAGGGTAGTCTTTATTATTGTAAACACGGTGGACTGACTTACATTTTTTTTCCCAATTTGCCAATTAAATGCATTTAAACACATTTTAATGTCATACAGAAATGTGTTTAGAATGTCAGAGGTTTTGCTTGTCTATCAATGAAATGCTACTAAATGTATTTAAATTAGTTTGAATTCACGCACATATTCCTGGAAAAGGAAATTCCAGAGCTCTCTTGTTTAATGATACTGATATACTGTTACAGCTGAAAGTTCTTATTTTTTTTTGGTAAAAAAAGTGTTTCTTAATTAAAGTATTTGAAAAAGAAATTACATATTTAGGGTAAGTTCAAAAGACACTTCTTATTTAGAAAAGGGAAAGACTTGTATTCCCTTGGGTATCTGGATGCTTGAAAATTTTAACCGTGTTTTTGTTATATTTAATATTTCCTCCTCCTTACCTAGACTCTCCAAATAGTAGTAATATGTATGCATAAAAATATATCCATCATATAATAGAAATTATTTATTTCTAAAACCAAATTCTATAACATGAACAGTAGCCTGTCTCCCCAGAGAAGGGTTTAGGAATTTTGAAAGCACCCTTGTCCTAGGAAAGGTTCATTCATAAGTGCCAGCAGGAAAACAATCCTGCTTTTTCATATCCTCTAATACTCCTAAGTATCTAACTGCCTAGCAACAGCATGTAGGAGTCAATGAAAGGTGGATGATCTAGGGAAAAAAAACCAAGTTGTAATTAGCAGACATTATGGTGTTTACAAATTAAAAAGCACAGGAAAACTGAAGTTTCAGGAATCCAAATATTTCTCTCTGCCTGCTTTAGTATTTAAACAGTATCCAGCCAAAATCCATTTTTTTGACATGCACAGTCTGCAGGTAGTACAGGACAGTATGAGAAGGATTCTGTGGAAGGCTTCCTGTTGACTTTGATGTCTTTCTTTTCCCAGATCTTTCCCTCTGAGTAACAACAACTGAATCAGCAAGTCCTTCCATAATTACCCCTTCTATAGAGACAGCAGTGTAACTGTTGTGAGATTTAACTTGCCAAAGAGATGAGTCAAATTGCATTTCATGATGTGTTTTATTCATTTTTAAATCAACGAATTATCTATTAGCACACACTCTATATCCACAAACAAAATAGCAGTCTCTCAATTTGGATTACTGTTGTACCCAGGACAGCTTATTGAGTTTCAAAACACTAATTTTTACCATGCTTTTAAAAATTTCTGATTTTCACAGTGTTTTTATAAAATCTCATTAACTTTACAAAAGATGTGTAACATCTATCACTCCTTAAAAAATCTCAGAGTTCTTTGGTGATAAAACCTGCAAGGTCTGTTCATCTGCTCATTGAGGTGCTCTGTGCCAACTCTGTTATGTTTGCTTGATATTGGCTGCAGAGGTGTTCACAGCCAACAGAGTCCTATCACTCAGAAAGCCTGCTGTAGGCATCACTACCCAGGCAGCACTCCAGAATTTCTGGAGAATGAAAATGATATATATCTAAAAGAAAGGATGATTTATAGCAACTCATCCTCTAAAAGGCAGTAAATATGTGCGTAGCTGACATAGGCTGGGAAAACACTAAATAAGACAGAATCAAAGGAAGATGATCATTAAAAAAATATAGACATTAAATTTTTACCTCTTTCAGAATTAAAATAGTCACTACATTTTCAGAATCTAGGCTTTTTGGATCCATAATTATTTTAAATATCTAGATATTTTAAAATTTATCAAAATGTTATATTAAAGATTAGTTAGGATAGGGCTTCAATAAGGTTCCCTGTTATTTAGTAGGTAAAAACGTTAACATCACTTTTTTTAAAATTACATTAATCTCTAAGATATATTGCTGCTTTTTTCATTGCTAGTGTGAAATTGATAAAACTGATTCAAGCTGATAAAGGAATAGGAGGATAAGAGATAATTATAAGGAAATAAAGGATTTCTGAGCCTCTGATCTTTATATTGTCTTAAATAATAATAATAACTTCAGCCACAGTAATTGAATATGTCACTAACCTCACATGTTTTTTGATATATCAACTCAAAGTGAAATAAAGTGCCTCACAGAAAAGAAAATCAAGTATCAAAACTAAAAAGGTAAATGTTCAATGAAAGAGTAAGTGTAAACTGCTTGGCAGGAGACTGAAGAGAAAAAAAGATCTGTCCTCACTCCCAGTAAGTGAAAATGGAGCTATCTTTTGCATAATCATCTTCTTGGAAATCTTCATAACCTGTTGATCTCGAATTTTGAGGTTGCATAGTGGATTCTCAGCCTGGTTTCTTGAGAGGGATTGTTATTCTTTGGTGAAAGGTTAATTTATGCAGTGATAAAACTGTATGAGTTTTATTTCTGTCAGTAGGTGTGATTATAGTAGTCAGTTAGATGTGGCTAAGCAATTAGATTGTAATCTGTTGGACATGAACGACAGGAACAAAGTTAATAGAGTATTATTCAAATTGCAGGATTTTTTTTTTATTTGCTGTGCTTCTTTCTGCTCAAAAGAACATTTGTTTTTCTCCCTAGAAACTTCCTTATTTTTAGCAAGAACTGGGGTGCTTTGAACCATAGAGTAATATAGACAACTAGAAACCAAAGGACATCATCTAGTTTAGACCTCTACTCAAAGCAGGGTTAACATCAAGGTAAGGTAAGATTAGTCAGGGCCTTGAGTTTTGACCTCTGCCCAAAAGAGATACCTATTGAAAGGTGAGGTAATTGGTAATTTAGAATTGCATTAGTAGATCGTAAGTACTTGGACCAAAAGCAGCAGATATATAAGCCACAAGAGGAGCACCAAAGATGAAAGAAAAGAACCAGTGGCTACATACAACAGAGAAAGGCTGCTTTGTCTTGAGAGAAGTCATAATATAAATAAAGAGTAAGAGCAAAACTTTTAGAACATACCAAAAGCATACTACTAGAAAGAATGGCTTTTTTTCCATTAGTTGGTGATAAATATCCCCCTATTTGGTTTTTATCACTATTAGGGAGACGTGACTAAATATAGTACTTTTTATAGTGTAAAGCCTCTCAAGTGTCTAATTTGTTTGAAAAACAAATGGCTTCACAAGCTAGCAGATGGTGAGCTTCAATGAGAATCTACACACCAAAAATATACCAATTTAAGTGGTGATGTACTAATATTGCACAAATATACCACTCAAAGGAACTTAATCAGATGGAGTTTGATTACTGCAACAGCCTTCATCTGGCAGCCTTAAATTGGTCTGAATGGCTCATACTGGTACTTTTAATATAGTTAGGTATTCTTAAAGCTAAATTGAAGTAAGGGTGATGAAGAGCCCACACCAGAAGTCTGAACTGATTTCTAAACAATACCAGTTTACCTCCCCTGACTCTAGAAGTGAATAGCACAATGAACATAGACATAGATATCTAGGTTGAGTCAGATGAATCAGATATATGAATGAAGTCACTCGGTGACTTACTTAGAAAGAATGACACTTTCTGCTACTGAAAATGAAGGCTCTTTCTGTTTAGATACTGAGGAGGGGCTACATATATCCTTGAGGTGACAAGGGTTAGTGTCTGAGAGAACCAGCAAGTATTTGTGCTCTGCCAGGGAATAGAGACATCAGTCTGACAAACATTACTACATTATAACACTTGTATATCTAAGTTAATGGCTTAGAATTTGTCTTTTTTACACATATAAATAGGAATAACACACCTATTTATAAACTGTATACACAGGCAACAGGAACATCAAACTGTCTGAATATTCCCTTTCCTTTCCATAATATACCATCCTACAGCAATGAAGGAAAAGTGCAAGTATGAGGTTATTTAATGTTTTCATAGAATTAAAAAAGCTGTCCTGCTTCCCTTCCCAGCATACCCTTCCCAGTCCCCAATGGGCCCTGTTTATGCCCCATACATGTGAGAGAATGCAAAGTAAAACACCTGTGTTCTGAAAATGCACCAAGTAAAAAATAAACCTTTGTTTATCAATACTTTATGAGTCCACAGTGTTATAACCTCAATTTATGGACTCAAGGTGAAAGTATAATGTTGAGCAATTTAGAAAACAATATTAAAAAACAATTAGGGCCTAATTTTGTACAATTCTGTCAACTATTTAGAAGATCTTTTTTTGTGGTTCTCATGGAATCCAAATTGCCATGTGAATTACTTGGGCATCACTTTCTGTTTTCCTAGGAGCAGTTTGGGAAAAGGGTGTTGTTTAAGATCTGACAGTGTTCAGCTTTACCAAACCCATCGCACACACCCAAGCATGCATTAAATTGTGTTGATAATTGTGTTGAGTTCACAAAAGAAACAAATGAGGAAAACGTGTGCTGGGCAATTCCTTTCACCTTGTACTTATGTATGGGCACTATTATCCTTTTTCCCCTGCCATTGCAAATTAAGGAATGGTTGGCAGGGACATGCTGTGCCAGCACTGCTGTGCAGAATGTGTTGTTACTGCTTCATTTGCTCATCTAAGGAGGCACCTGTGTTTTGGACAGCAATAGAAAAACCCACTATCTGCTTTCACATGCATGAATGGCCCTGCTAGTTAATGCAGACAGAGACACACTACTACACTGAAGAACAGGGAAGTTTTAGTCTCTTTCTTGTGCATGCATGAAAAAAGTCGTATCAGTGGTAGCCTTGGTCAGGGCTGCACATGCATTGTTAACTGCTCTTGTCCATCACCTCCTTCATGGGTGTTAAGGTAGCCATATCAGTTATATCTTGCTCATACACAGCAAAAATAGAAGTCAGAGCAAACTACAAGAGAGAGTAGTTAAGCATAAGACCTGAAATATTCTATTTAACTAATAGATTTTTACCAAACTATCAAATTGATCTTTCTTTTTAGCAAACAAAGGTGTCTATAAGTGATCTGCTTAATATATAACATCATTCTGTTACTGATAAGAATGACAGAATGAGCTCCAGGCAATTCACATGTTGTCCTAACCTTTTTTCCAATGTGATTCCTAAGTAGAATCACAGAATGGTTTGAGTTGGACAGAACTTTAAAAATCATCTAGTTCCACCTATCTGCCATGGACACCTTCCATGCCAACTTCCCCTAGACCATGTGGCTCAAAGCTCCATCCAACCTGGCCTGGAACACTCCCAGGAATAAGTTATCCACAGCTTCTCTGTGTTCCACGTGTTCCAGTGCCTCAGCACCTTCATCATAAAAAATTTCTTCCTTTCATCTGACATACCATCTTTCAGTTTAAAGCTATTGTCACTACAGGCTTTGGTAAAAAGTGTCTCAAATGTATTGAATGTCAAAATACATTAAAATAGTTGTTAATACGGACTTCAGTACAAATAAACCAGATTAAGCTGTAGCATATTTTAAATAATGTCTCAGGAAGCTGCAAAGAATGGAAATTTCCTTTTGTTGTAAAACAGATATATGCCAGCTCAGAAACATTTCTATGTTAGCATGGATATCTTAGTCCTCTGAGCTGCAGAAGTTAATTGCAGAATAAAGATTTCACAAATTATATATTTCTCAGGTAAACTTGGTTTTTAGAAACTTCAGAAAGTGATTTACCAATGTGTAAATCAATAGATGTAAATTTTTTCAACCAAAACAATAATAAAATTGTGAATATACTCTGAGCCTTTCTTATTTTTCCTCCAAAATATTTTCTACTGTGACAAGAATCACTGAGCTGACACTCTTTCTTTCACTTGAAAAGAACTTATACACAACAGATTAAATCTCAACTTTTGTGCCATGGACCTGTCATTCTTCTAAAATCAATAGCCACGTGCTGTCAGTTGTTCTGATGTTATTAGCTTTTGGAGAAAACACTGATGCATGGGAGGTTTGTGCTGATATATGCAGTCATGTAAATCTAAATGTATGGCTTAATATCAAGAAGTGGAAAGCCTGAAAATTTAAGTCAATGAGGTCTTTTCTATATTCTGTGGTTAAAGTGAATAAAGAAAGGAACAGCTGAGATAAGGTATTTCATTTACAACCTGATCTGAAATCAGAGAAATGGGATACATTTCTTCCAGAAAGGCAAGGTATTGGAATTTGGCTCCTCCTGACAAAGCTGTTCAGTGGCATTTGCCTTCACTATAGAAGGAAAACATTAATAAATTATTCAATTGAATTAAAAATTATTATTTAGTGTAGCTATTTGTGCACCCAAAGTAAAGTAGTGGCATGATGTTCAAAATGAAAGTGTAACAGAAAATATTCAACTCCTTGAAAGCATCTATATCTAAATTTCAAGCAATTCTCTGAAACCACTCTAGTTGCTGAAGAAGATATTGCATGTTGAATATTATTGAATTGATCAATGGGCCTTAGAAGGTTTAGATGAGTTTAGCAGAAACAGAAGTCAATACATGTCTTTGTCTGCACTTGAAAACCCACACATACTCAAAGCAAAATAACTAACAGTAGTGATTCTACTTTACATTAGAAGAATTTTCTTGCCTAAACAAAAAGTATAAGATTCTGCATCTCTGAGAAGTACAATCAGAGATGAGTTGTATGTTGGTAAGCTTCTGGAGTGTAAATGTCTGGGATCTGTAGAAATGAAGTGGACATGACAGAGAAGAACACTGAAAGTATCTCCAAATTCTGGAAGACCACATGTTCAAATAGACACCAATGAGATAAAAACTTTCTAAATATTTTAATTAAATGCTTTGGAAGTGAAAATTATCTTTGCCTAGTGTATATATATATGTATACTAGAAATATTTATACAGATGTAGAACAAAAGATAAGGAAGAGAGATTCTAACACTCCTTTTCAACTATAAATATTTAATGTCCTCAAAATGTATTAAAAATTATGAAAATGGGGTGTACATGTTGTGTTAGTTTAACACAGTAAACAAAAATTAAATGCAACAGAATTTATTAAATTTAAAGGGAAAAAAAACCCCAAAATGGACAGGGGGGTGGGGAACAAAGAGAGGGAGAGATTGCCCGTTCTTTTAAACAAAAACAAGTAACAGAAATGGCCCCAGCAACTCCTCCCACCCCCCTCTCACTCCCAGGGAAAAAAAAACAAACAAGAAATGTTAAAATAAAACCAGAGTGTCTAGATGGCTTGCCATCTCCGTTGTTTCCGCAGCCTTTTTTCCGGGTCCAAGAAAGAGAGAGACGAAAACCCCTCTCCCCTTTCAAAACACCG
>VYZS01083623.1:0-20983 GCA_013400695.1 Neodrepanis coruscans | reverse complement strand
AGTGTTTTGGATTTTTGTGCTAATCTCCTCAGGGCAGAGGCAACCAGTCAGCATCAACTCACTAATCTGATTTATCCATCATCTCTCAGCCCATCCACAGCAGCTTGTGGAACAGTCCATTTCTGCAGAACACAAAATACCACATTATCCTGCTCAGTTCTTACCTGCTCAGACCCCAACATCAGCCTGCACTATGATTTTTGTTTCTACTTGCTGTTGGTTTCAATTCAATTCAGTCCTAACAAGTACCTTCTGATTTTATGTTTCCCTCTAAAGAAGTGTTTGGGAAGGTTTTGTTAAGATTCTTGGCTAAAGAAAACAGCAGAGGTACAAACTTAAAATGGATTTTAGAATGGAAAAATTCCAACAGAGTTGTCCTGTCCTCCCCTTTTTAAAACCCCAGCAACAAAATCTTCACCTCTGTCTCACTGTGGAAATCCCAAGTGCTCACTAGTGAAGCAAATTCCATCCATGGGCCACTGTCTCAGAAAGAACAGACTTACAGAGGGAATGTGTGAAGACTGGGGCTCAGTTATTAAATAATCTGTTTATTTTAGGGCTTTCACAAAGGGGGAAAAAAAAAAAAAAAGACAAAGCACCCAAGTAGAAAGAATAAAAATGTATTTTCCTTCAGGTTTTAGACTGACACAGCAAGTACAAATCCTTTAGTGCGAGCACATTATGGCAATTTGGAAATTTAACAAACCCCAGAGTGAATTGTCAGAGCTGCTTCTGCAGGTCTTTAACTCACAAAGCTCTCTCTCTAGCCTTGGCTACCAGGGTATAAAAAGCTCCCTCCACTCAGAGGTAGCAGAGGGAAGGAAGGGTGGGCAGGAGCTGTCAAGAGTCAAAGCCTGCAGACTCCTTCTAGGAAATGTTCCTTCATCAACCAGTCTCAAGTACACAGGACCAGGTGACCTTTCAAGACCACAGGAATTGTTTGCTGAGCCAAAGTATCTTCAGAGTAAGTTGGAAGCCAGTACTGTCTGCACTCCTCCTGTAACAAATACAGAAGAGACCCAGAACTGGAAAACTCCAGATGAAAGGGGAAAAAAAAATTAAAAAAAAGGTCAAATCAGCAGTTTAAAACTTTTTTTTTTGGTATGTTACCTGCCTTTTCATTTTATATGCATAGAAAACCTGATTACCACTAAAGGAACATGCAGCATGATTTGCATAAATAAGCCACATAAGGCTCTGAACCAGAGAAACTCTTTTTCCAGTGGATGAAATGACCCAGTTTATGAATGAACAATCCTTACAAACCAGAATTTCCAAACACACACATACAGAAGTGACACATAACAGTGGTCTTGGCAGCTTTGGCAATGTAATTGTCTTGGATAGCATCTGCATGGCCTCCAGCAACTTGTATCCTCTGAAAGCCACCACCAATCCAAAGGCATGTTTGGTCCAGAGTAAGAAGTGCCTCTGAAGTCTCAACGCTGCCAAATCTTGCTTAGAGAAGAGTGGGATGCACTGAACCTGTAACAGGATGGGCAAGTCTAGAAGAAGCCATCATAAAGCAAATGCCACAGTGATTTAACTTTTAATTAACTAATTTAACTCATTATATCCAACCCCCTCTCTGAGAAGTTTATATAGAAGCCCCATGGAACATTTTTTTCCTTGGGTTAACTCTAGAAACACCTTCTAACCCAGTATCTGCATGGAAAAGTCAACTCCCTTCCACTCCTGCTAATTCTCCCTGTGCTAATGGCCCAGAAAATAAAAGGCAACCCTGGGAAGTTACTTCTGAACCTGCACCTGAAGCAAATTAACAGAAATGAAATCTTTACACTTGGACTTTCAGGTGTTGAGTTTGAGAGCCCAGTGCTATGGCACAGCTGTGACACAGGTGCTGCAACCCTTTCCTAGGGGAAAAAATGAATGGTCAGAAATGAAAAATCAGAATAGACTGCATCATTGAAAGCCAATCTCTCTCATCAACCACCTCAAGCAAGGCAAAAAAGTGCCAGTAAAGGATTAAGACCCCAAAAAACATAGGGTTTGCTATAATGTTAAGAGTTGCCTGCAACAAGGTTCTTTCTCTGCAGACCAAGGGCTGAACCCATGTGTGTGCTGAAGATTGTGCATTGAGTCAGTTCCAGCTTTTGCTTATTTTGCCTGGTCACAGGCATTGAAGTAGAAAACATCACCAAGTTCAGAAACTAGTCTGACTATCAAGGCCACAGGGAAGGGAAAAGTAAAGGGTCAGGGCACTTTGGAGGAAGAAAGAAAAGATACTAAAACCTAGGTTTAAAAAGCTCTTTCAAAAGCAGCTAGAACTAAATCAAAGTTAGTGAGTGGAAAGCAAAGAATACAGTAGACACCTATAAAATGATGGAGGATTTCAAGGTCTTTGCTCTACAAGGATCTGGCACCACCTTGATGCCACTTGTTGCTTTTCAGCTCATCACTAGCTACTGCATCAAGAGTGGGAAATTGGCTCCTGAATCAGTGAGATCTTCACATGGCCCTCATGAAGAAAGAGGAGGAGTTGAAATTTAGCTGATGGAGCACATCCAAGCCCAGGTGAGCTCACATCTGTAACACACAGTGCCTAACAGTGAGAGGACTGAGGGGAAAATGTCATATTCTAGTCAATTAAGTCTTTGGTGAAGCCCCATCAAGGCAAAACAGTGATGATGATGATGATGATGCCCACTGGCTGAGGAAAAGTCCCCATTAAAGTCACACAAGCAAATTCAGCAGAACAGGTGAGATTTATCTAAACTCTTGGAAGCCTTGAAGGAAGAACTTCACACACTGAAAGTGAACAAGAACAATGGATGTGGGAAGGGGCAGCTGGGTGTGTGCAGGCTATGCTGTAAACCAGAGTGTGACACTGTGGCACTGCTTTGAAGCTTCTATGCATTAAGCCAGGGGTGCCTGAGACACTCTGCTGCTGTAGCTCTTTTTTCTGGGATCAGCTCCAACATGGGTAGCAAGAAGTCTGTGAATGCAGCTGCCTCATCTTGGGACCATTCGTATTTTTCCACCAACACTTCAAAAAGGCCCCAGGGTTTCAGTTTGGTGATGTGCTTCAGGTCACCTGAAAAGCCAAGACAGGCAGGTTAAAGGCTGGGAGAAATAATAAATAGGCTGAACAGCTAAACATTGCAGATTGAATTCAGAATTCAGGCTGGGCACAGGAATATACAGTGGTAGGACATGCTGAACAGAGAAGTAAATGACAGTAAAATCCCTTTTCTATCTGCTTTAGAAGCCTTTAATAGAAAAGTACTTCCTCAAAAGGTTCTTTTTGTACCTCCTGCTATTGCAGATCCAATATAAGCAAATATTAAGTTCATTAAATCACCAATTACACTGCTTGACATGACAGATAAACACTGTGCCACTGACTCTGGAACACAGGCAATGCACACATTGTTTGAGAAAGCAATACACTACTAACAAAAAAGGGGGTGTTTTTATTAAGAAGTATTAAACTTGGTCAAAACCTACTTTTTCAACTCAATTTTCTGAGGTACTTAGGGCTTTATGACAATGTGTTCTGAGCACTCTGGCTCCTGATGCAAGGCACTATTTAAGGCTCCAGAAACACACTCCTGTGTATTTGGGGTAGGGGATGAGGGCAGAAGTAATATTTCCTTTGTTCCCTTTTACCTTTTTTGGTGAAAAACTCCTTGGAATATTTTCCTGCCAAAATGAGCTTGCGAGGGATTTTCCCCAGAAGTTCAATGATCAATGCAATGTGATCTGCATGGAAAAATAAAGCAATAAAACACAGAAATCATGTCTGTGCTGCACTTTCCTGCTCTGGGATATAAAGTATCTCCCTTAAAATTACTTGGAGATTAATCTGAAATCAACTAAAAGCAACAACTAAGCCAAAGGGCAAGAAGGAACAAAACTAAGGGCAATTCAAGGCAGGATCAGTTTGAGGATCCAGCAGCAAGAGGAATGTGAAACACCAGGAGAACAGGGACTTTGTTGCATGGTGTTTTATTGCTGCTGATGTGGGTAAATCATCTTTTTTTTGCATTGCTAACTCAGAGGGAAACCACTGGATTTCATACCCCATTTTAGAAAGGAAGGATTCAGACAGACAGACCTTCATCTCGTGAGTAATCCTCCCCAGAGTGAGGCTCAAACAGATAATCTCCTGTTGCCAACTCAAAAGCCTAAACAAACAGAAAGGAGCACATTAAAATCACTTGAAAACATTGTAAAAATCCCTGTGGGGCAGAAGCAAAGTGGTGGGAAAGAGTAACCTGCAAATCTGTTTTAAATCAGAAAAGCATCTGCATCCATTTCAACTCACCACTCCTAAATTCTGCAATAATTTAACCTTTACATATTCACTTTCACTCAGAATACTCTGACCTTCTGTATTCTTGGTTTTCTTGGTGAACTGCTGTTGCCAAACTATTGAATTAGGCACAGTGTGTAATTATGGCCACACACTCTGCAGAGAAAACATCACCCTGTCACACTGTAACACATTCATCAAAATCAGTTTGTTTGCCAAGACAGCAAAAAATGTCTGTTTTCCAAAGATTAAAATAAAAAAAAACCCCAAGCTTTGATTTGTAGAAAGCACAGATGATGGAGACACTCAAGGCATGAGCAGTAACTGACTACACTGATTTTTTTAATCACCACATTCTACATTTGCCAGCTATTACAGGAAGAGTTTCAGCCTCCCCTCAGCATTACTCAGATGATACAGCAATTCCAAACATGCAGAGGATGATGAACATTAGAAATTACATGGGAGGGCATCTGTGAAACAGTGCTGGATGCAGCAGAAATCATTTCATATGAAAAGCATGAATTGCATGGTTGTCTTGTTTAGCCAGGAGGCACAATGGGCAAAGCACAATCATATTTGTGATCTGCTGATGCTGTACAACAAAATTGCTCAAAGAAAGAAGAGTGTGAAGCCCCCCAGTGGCAGCACTCACCATACATGCTGTGCTCCAGATGTCAGCAGGGGTGTTGTACCCTGAGCCTATCAAAACCTCCAGGGACCTGTACTGCCTGGTCTGGATGTCCTCAGTGAAGTGCTTGTGCTAAACAGAAGACAGGTTTTAATCAAGTTTAAAGGCTTTTTAAAAGAAGAGAATCTTTACAAGAAGAGAATCAACAATCTGCAAGGCCAGAGTTGCTCAAAGCTGGTAATTGTTTACAGCCTCATTGACTATTTCCTGATTTTCCTCCAAGCATTATTTAAAGGCTCTCCTCAAATAAAACAGTCCAGCAATTTAAAGGAAAGCAAACCACAAAAACAGAATGAGGGGAGGCTCTTTCAGAAGCTGCACCCTCTCCTCCCCTGTCAGGACAGACCATGATCCAGCCACCTTCAAGCAGATAAGCAGCACCAAAGTGACCTTGCCAGACCTCTGCAAGTCTGAGGTGCAATTCTGAGTTGAAACTCTTCTCTCCATAAGATCTGAAGTATTTTGCTATTCCTACACACTGTGTGTGACATTGTTCACAAGGCTGTTGGATCCAAGGCACCCAGAGCACAGACTGAGCTCATGTTTAGAGGCTCAGCTCTTCCTCTGTGTCTGTTTTCCCCACCAAACTCACAACTTTCCCAGCCAGGTCACAGAACGTGTTTTACACCTTGTTTTCCATCCTGGCATTCTGTGAATGACTCTTTAAACCTGTGAATTCAATGTGCAAAGACTGTGAACTTACCACCCAACAGGCATTTCCTAGGTCAGCTATCTTCACTTTGAGCTTATCTGCATTCTTGGGCTCAAGAGGATTAAGAAGGAAATTCCCAGCAGCTGATTTTCCTAGAGGCAATGTGTACAACAGCTGATTAAAGCCACACAGACAGTGTCACCATCTGTCACCCAAATCCTATCCCCCCTCTCTTTAGCCAGGAGGAGTTTTTCTCAAGGATCAGAACTTTTCCATCCCTGGTGCTTCAGTATAAAAATCAGGAAACTGCACTATCCACAACAGAGCCACCACCATTGATTGGTGCCACAAGGCACATCTCAGAGTGACTATTTCACAGCACTCTTTGCACAGCCTTAAGAAACCTGTCTGTATTTTAAAAACCCACTGAAATAAGGGCACTGCCAGAACTACAACCCTGAGGGGTTCCTCAGTCTTGGAAGAAATAGGGTCCCCCTGTTATAGTATCTCTGACAAACACATCACTCATTTCTGCAACACAATTACAGGAGCCAAAGAACATATAGAACAATATAGAACAAGTAACCCAGCAGGGACACCCAGCCAAGTGCAGTTCAAGTGTCAAAATCTAAATTCCTCTTGTTATTTTTCATCCATGTAACTCCCCAGTGCCAAGAAAACACTAGAACCCCTTTTCTGAACAGTGCAAATGTTTTACCCTCCTCCTCCAAGCAGATATAATTAACCTGACACAAAGATGTAATGGAATGTAAGTCACAAATTGACACAAAGATGTAAAAATGGACAGTTTCATCAATGTGTATTTTTAACACACATCTGGAATGTGTTTAACTGCTGCATGTTCTATATTTTCTAAACTTCCTATTTTCCCCTCACCCTGAAGCAAATCATATTTAAACAAAAAAAATGCATTAAAGGGTTTTAGTTTTTTCCCTGTGCTGTATCAGCTTTGTTTCAGTCTGTATTTTCAATTCTGGGAAAACACATCTCAAGAGAAGAGTTACCCATGGTCCACACTAAGAATAAAACTACCAGAATACACTGAAGAGGATTTATCCCCTAATTCAGCAGCCAGTGACAATTTGTACACTTGTGTTTTAAATTATCAATGAAAAATCACAGAAGCAACATCTTAATTCAGAGAAATTCATGTTCCTGCACTGAAATCCAAATGTACAGGTACTTGGCAAAAGGACACTTATGCATTGAAAAGTCAAAACTAAGGTACAGCTACAAGTGGAAGCTCCAAGCAGTGAATGTCCCAGAGGACAACTGCCAAATTAATTACTCCTGGCAGGACAAGGTGGCTCTAATCACTTCAGCCTATAAAATGCACATTTTATTAATACTCCTGTGTATTAAAGTGCTGTAACACAACTCTCTCCCCCCCCAAGGAGAAAGGTTCTTACAAGGCTCCTCTTATACCTTTGTTGTCTGAGGGGCTGCTGTTCTCATTCTCATCTTCTGAGGGGGTCTCTGTGGGGATGTTTTCCTGAAAACTGTTCATGTCCTGCACACTGAGGGGCTGCTCTTTGCTGCCTGTGGACTGACACACCATGGAATCCTCGGAGCCCAAGGGCACAAACGAGTCCGACAGTGCTGCTGCTGGGCTGTTCTCTGAGTTACTGTGACACTGACTGTAATTACAGCCAGCCAAGTTCTCAGGCTTCTGTGGAGGAGGGGTGTTCCCACAGTCATTGGCGTTGTGAAGGTCATCCTGGAGTCGCAGGGAGCCTTCGTTCCCGGAGTCTGTGAGGTTGCTCACTGGGATCACCCCGTTGCAGTTGATTTCTGTCACACATTTTTCCTCATTGCTCTCCATCAGATTGGGCTGCTCCTGTACAGGGATTGGTGCTGGAAGAGTGGAAAATGAGAATGTAGCAGAATGTGTCTGAAAAACTATCTGAAAGCTATTCAAGAGAGCCCTGAGAAGTAGGGAGAGCTCAAAATGTTCATTCATTCATTCAGTTTTTAACCAATTTCCCAGGCTCTTCAGGGGGTAGAACCCAATGCAAAGAGATTAAATGACAACAACCACTTTTACAAAAGGTTCTCTCTCCTCATACCCCCATGAGTGAATGAACACTGTCCACTCACTGTTAGCAACACCTCAGGTCCATACCTGTCTTTTTGCTGACATTTTCCTCTGCTGGACTAACTTTTATGAGCATGTCCAGAGGGGTCTGAGCTTCCTCCTCCTCCTCAGGCTGTGTCTGCCCAGGGCTTGCTTCCTTCTCCATTTCTTCTATCTCTTGCATTCTCTTCTCTAAGAGCTCAGCCTGCCTCTTCTGCTTCTTTTTCAACTTCTTTTTCTTGTTCTTTGACATTTTGTCAGCCTACACAGAAGCAAGGAGGAAAATCTGACTCAGCATTTCCCATTTCAATAAACCTAAAATGTGCCAACTTTTAATTTGTTTTAGAGCTGAGGAAATACTCTGTGATGAAAACACTGGAGACAGCTCTTGTCTCAGATAAAAAGCAGCAGTTATGGCTTTTGAACAAATTGTCTGTGCTCTTATCAGGGCATTTTTGCCCCAGTTTAAGAAACCTACATCACTCTCCAAAAGTGAGGGATCTCAACTCCACAAACAGACCCTGAGATCACCACAAGGACTCCTTGTTCTGGTGATAAGTGAGTTAATACCATTTAAACCTCCAAGACAGCATTGAACCTGATGCCTGTGCCAAATAAAAAAATCACATTTTTATTTCCAAAGTTGCTTTTTCAATGCTGACTGGATTAGGAAGCAATGTAGCAGATCTATCAGGAGATGGATACTCACAGATGAAAAATATGGCACTTACTGGTTTTGGCTGTGGTGCAGTGCTCACTAAAAGAAAGGAAGAGAAAGGAAGATTATAAGCTTATATTCAAAAATTTTAACTGCATTCTGATCTTAAAGGTAAAGCTTTTTCCTATATGGTTTGGTAGCAACATTTTAATATCAGCATATGTTATTTTGAAGGCTCATTTCTCTATAAAAACATAACAATAAAAATGAGAAAAACATTAAATGAGTAAATGCATAATTAAAATTCCAGATAGGAGACTTGCTTGAGTGATATCACAGACAAACTTCCTGCCCCACAGCTTCATTTACTGCATGTATTATGTATATTTACTGTATTATGCATCTTCCCCAAATGAAAATACAAATCAAAACATAAAAATACCAAATTTAAGGGAGTTTCCCTAAGCCAAACTGTGCTATGAGGGGCTCAGGTTATGATTCTGACTGACAGAGCCTTTCCATACACACTCCACAAATCCTTGCAAAGTACACCCTGGTACAGATGGATATTTGAGAAGGAACACAAGGAATGAGAGAATTTGCCTTCAGCATGTCAAGGAAGCTCTTTCTGTTCCAGTTTTTCAGACTGTTGCAAACTGACAACAGGTCAAATATTTTGCTGGGACTTTCATTAAATGCATTTCCAGCAAGGTAATAAAATTTGAAGAAAATGTGAGAAGTATTTGCCACATTTTCACCCAGTTCTGAGTAGCTACTGAGTAGAATTGTGCTACTAAAGCCTGACTGCTCTACCACTTTACTGCTATTAAAAGCAGCTGCCAGTGTGCATTCACCCTCCTTCCACCTTTCCTAAAGATGACTGGGAAGGCATTTTGTGTGAGTTAAAACTCCTCACTAACTTCCCACTTGGCAGTTGGGTTTTCAGAGGATAATTATGATATTGTTCCACTGTACTCAGAAGTTTTTCTGAGTGAGACTGTGCTGATTTTTACAAGATGAAAAAGAAGCATCACCTGCAGAGCCAGATGGGGGGGGAGCCCCAGATCTCTGCCACTCTGTTGCTTCTGCTGCCAACCTTCGAATGTACTGGTCATTGACACAGAGCAGGATGTTCTCAGGTTTGATGTCTGTGTGAATGATTCTACACTTGGTATGTAGGTAATCCAAACCCTGAAGAACCTGCAGGCAACAGAGGGAAATCAATCAGACAAAGCAAAGAATCAGCAAATGGAGAGGGAAGGAAAAATGTAAAAGTGCCTCGGATTGTCAGTGGACATGAAGGGCTTCCATGTTTGAGAATATTCCAGATTACAGCTCATGTGATCAGTGGTTACTACCCAGTTCCACAAAATAGAGATCTGCATTCAGATTGTAGCCATGAATTGAAAATACTCTCTTTACATATTTCCTCTATTTACATTTACTCTACATTTACTCATAACTTACCACAGGTAAAAATGTAATCTTAATACTCTACAATAAAAATCACACTTTCCTCCTCCCCTCCACCTCACAAGTAGAAAGATGTTTGCTCTCAGGCAACCAGCCAGTGCAGAGAACTGGTTTCTCTTGCTCTTCCCATCATTAAGCACTGTGCTGACACTGTGACAGCTCAAAAAAAAAATACTTGTGAAGAAAGAGTGGAGTAACAAGAGGTTAAAAGCAAAGCCTCCCTTCCACTGTGAGTTTTTAAGTGTCAGTAGAAGGGGGTTGGAGTAGAGAAAGGAAATATTAACCCAGCAATATTTGTTGCATGAGAAAAACCAACAATTTTTAACTCTTGTTTTCTTGGCTCTGAGAAAGGTGAGTGAAAAAGCTTCGACTGGGTCAAGGGGAACAGTGGAGCCAGAACTGGAACTCACCTGTTTGATGATTTTTTTGACACAGGGGAGTGGAAGCCCCTGATAATTTGACTTTATGATCCACTTCAGAAGATGATGCCCTAGAACTTCAAACACCATACAGATATCTGGAACTCCATCAAGGGAAAAAACAAACATCCTGACCCCAGGAGCCCTGAATTCCCAAGACAAGTGAGTGTGGTAGTGAGAGGGCTTCAAGCCACCAATGTATGGATTGAAACAGCCCTGGGCTTTTTACCTGAAAAGATAATAAAACTTCCATTTTGGAAGTCATCTTCAGAACAATCAGGTGACTTTCTTTGCCTTCTCTTGCCTCTTTACCAGCAAAAGAAACTTTGGACAAGCCAGATTTCTCAGAGTTGCTGAGAACAGGCTGCTTTTGATCTGCACTGGCAGAAAGACCACATTCCACAAGAGGGGAAGAAATACAAGATCAAGTCAGCACTTCCTCTATTAACATTTTTCTGGGTAAGGCTTAGTGTTTTCTAAGGTGTTCAAATATTTATAAGCTACAGCTCAATTATCTCAAGCAGTCTAGAAAGTCTAACTGAAATAAAATTGAAGCTACAGCAAAGTTAAAACATGCCCAAAAGTCAAATTTTTAAGGATCCATTAGAACTGGCTACAAATCACTGCCTGTTAGAAGGCTGATCACAGAACTACAGAGGATTTTGAAAGCAATGCACTTTAAACATCCTAAAATTGATAAAGCACAAAGCAGGATGTTTCCATAACCAGAAAACAAGCTTATCAAGTTAGAGATGGCACATTTTGGCTATTTTCAGCTACTGATCTTAACATTTTGTACTGCTTCACTTAAAATAACAGGTTACTTCAGTAGGCAGAAAGTGGCTGCTTGCAAAATGGAGGGGTTGGGGTGGATGGGCTCTGACACAGTTCTGATTCTTTTATTGGCTGCAGCATCTTAAAAACAAGAGCAAGAAGTGCCACTTCAAGGCTGGCACATGTTACACCAGGCTCAAAAGAATGATGGGAATGATCAGCCTGAACCTGCAGGTGGTTTTTGAAGCAGATCATTCTCCAGCAGGGCAGGGCAAAGGGGTGCCTGGCCATTGCTCCCCAGTTGCCAAAGGACAGCCCCCAGCTGGCCCAGCCAACTCCCAGCTCTGGGCAGTTCTTGGCATTTCTTTTATTCCACAAAAGGATACGAGAACCATTAACTCCTGAGATCTTGAAGTCATCCAGTAACTGCACAACCCTCTCTTTGCTTGGGTCATTGGGGTCACTGTTCCGGACCTGCAGAGACAGAGGTGGTGGGGAACTCACTCCTGCTGGGTTTCTACACAAATCCTTTGCAGACAAAGGTATCAAAATGGGAAAAAACCCAAAACTCACCGATTTCAGCAACTTGATTTCATCCAGTGCTGTCTCTGTGTAGTGCTCTGCACTCTTCACCACTTTCATTGCCACAAATCTCCTCCCTCTGTGCACACAGGGCAAGGAAATGGGAAACTGTTAATGCTCAAACAACTTTTCTCCAGGGTTTTTTTTTGCATATTTCAGGCACCATGGAAAAATACTATTTAAACACTCAAAGATTGTCTTTGAGTCCTTTTTTTATGAAACATTCATGGTAGAAATTTCTCATAAAATGTAGTAACAGGGCAGAGATTGCTGAACACAAGATGTGGTTTGTGCTCTTAATTCCCTCCCACCCCCCTGCATGGACAACACCAAAAGAAACCTCAGTGTTAGGATGAGGTCTGCTATATTTTGTGGGTTTTATCTGCAAGCAAAAAGGTATTTTCTGATCACATCTGTGCATTCCCCACCCCCCCAGAAGAGAAGGACTCACTGGATGTCCCAGGCCAGCCACACAGTGGAGAAGTGGCCCCATCCCAACTTCCGAATCACGTGGTAGCGCCCATTGAACAGGTCACCAATTTTCACAAGGTGGTAACCACCTACAAAAACAGCAGCAAGAACCAAAGGAAGGTGTGTGCAACAACTTCAGGCAGATTTATTTCACGTGTTCACATTTTTAATCACATAAATATATTTCTCTAGCACAGTGTGAACAGCCCTCGAAGCGACTCAAAACGCCGGTGACTGACATTCCCATCACTGCAGCATCACAATTATTTCCTTAGTGAAAGCAATGATCAGCCACAGAACCTTTCATTGCTTTTTGCATGCTCTCATCCAGTGACATGAGAGAGGACTGCACCTGAGATCTCAGAGGTTTCCTTGCAGTTGCTTTCCTGACTAAAAGGCACTTTGCCATTTGCTGTCACCACTGAAAACAGGGGATTTTCCTCCCTGTTACATCTCCAAAGCTACTGACTATGGAGAAGCAAAACCATGAAAAGCCAGACAAAGATACAAGGGAACTTGTAGAAAACAGGAAAAAAAAGAGAAGGAATTGTGATTTGGCCTTTTCATTTTCTCTGTATTTAGTCTTTCTGCTCATTTGCAGACACACAGTTTTCTGAAGAATGGATGATGGGCTGATCTTCAAAAGGAAAGCAAAGAATTTGAAAAGAATTTGGAAGTGTCCTTCCTACAGTGAAAATTGCTTTTATCAATACTGGAAGGCCTCTGGTACACAGGAAAAGTTATCAGTGCATTAAGAACAGCTCTCAACTCAAATCTCAACTGAAGGAAACTTGGAGCAGCTTCTCCATTTCANCACTGCAGCATCACAATTATTTCCTTAGTGAAAGCAATGATCAGCCACAGAACCTTTCATTGCTTTTTGCATGCTCTCATCCAGTGACATGAGAGAGGACTGCACCTGAGATCTCAGAGGTTTCCTTGCAGTTGCTTTCCTGACTAAAAGGCACTTTGCCATTTGCTGTCACCACTGAAAACAGGGGATTTTCCTCCCTGTTACATCTCCAAAGCTACTGACTATGGAGAAGCAAAACCATGAAAAGCCAGACAAAGATACAAGGGAACTTGTAGAAAACAGGAAAAAAAAGAGAAGGAATTGTGATTTGGCCTTTTCATTTTCTCTGTGTTTAGTTTTTCTGCTCATTTGCAGACACACAGTTTTCTGAAGAATGGATGATGGGCTGATCTTCAAAAGGAAAGCAAAGAATTTGAAAAGGATTTGAAAGTGTCCTTCCTACAAAAAGGAAGTAGATACTTGCTTTTATCAATACTGGAAGACCTCTGGTACACAGGAGAAGTTATCATTGCATTAAGAACAGCTCTCAGCTCAAATCTCAACTGATAACAGAGGCAAACTTGGAGCAGCTTCTCCATTTCATATTATTATTGTCATCCAAACACCCTCAATGTATGAGAGAGTCTATTTTCATTCTCTGGAGCAAATGGGAACTGAAGGTAATTTCTGGATTACCCTGAAAATCCTGCATTTTAGCCAGGGAAATGCTCACCTTTGCAGTAATCATTTGGATCCTCTTGCTCATCATCATCTGAGCCCAAGATTTCCTCCTCTTGCTCTGGGACATCACTCTCAGAATGAGCAGCAGGGCCCCTGTGCTGGGTGTCAGGTCTGGAAGACAAACACACTCTGTGTCTCACACAGGGACTGCTGACAGTGCAGGAGATACAATATTCAGCCTTGGAAAAATTATTCACATTTAAAAGCTCCTAAAGTAGAGAGAAACCATTTTTCCTGTATGAGGGAAAAATCCAACTTCATGTTCTGGATTCACTTTCACAGTGGGACAAGGAAATGACCAGACAAAAAGGCAAGTTAAAAGCTCTGTGATCCCATCAAAATCCTTCTCACAGCCTTTCTAAAGCAAATTTATGTTTTGTTACCTCATGTAAAACTTGAGAATTTCAATGCTGATGGATGTTATTTTAAAGGCCAACATCAATTACTTTTTACTGGTTTGGAAAACAAGTAAAGCAGTGTATTAAAATTTATACCCTTTATCCCTTTCACACTCAAGGTCAAATCCTTCCACTTTTAACACCCAGAGTCCCTCCCTGACCTTTATTTCTCCTGCCCTTGCATTGGCAAGATTTAAGGGTAAAATACTGGAGGAGATCAAAAGGAAGAACTTTCTTTCTTTAGAAATATTAAATACTAAAAAAACCCAAGAGTTGTCCAAAGAGGGAGGCAAAACTTCTTTAAAATGAGCTTCCCACCAGTGTGAGTAAGAGGAAGTTTCTTGTATTAAAACTATTGTTCCACAGAAGCAGCAGATAACAGAGATGCCTTCCAGCACCCTCTTGAAATTCAACTCATTTTGCTTAAAGGAGGAGGAACAACTGGTTTTGCCAGTGGATCTGCCAGTGTGGGTGGGTTTTCACAACTGGAGACCTGCACATCATGTCATGGCTGATCTCACTCATCTCCATCCATGGATTAAATGGAATATTTCCATTTTGAGTTGTTAGATAGAGAAATGAATGTTCAGCACTTCCCTACCTGCTGAGACTTCACACATTCAATACATTGCCAGACATTAAAACTAAATACCTGGGGGTCATTTAAAGGAAGAAATCCTGCATTCCAATCTGAGCATGACTAAATTTGAAGCCATTTATAATCTGCAACTGAAGCTCATTAAAGCAAGGAAGAGCCACAAAAGTCATTCCAGGCACAACCCAGCTCTGGACATGAATTTTCAGTCTGTTGCCAAAGTCCTGCTGATTATTTTAATTCAGGAAAAGATAAAAAAAAGATTAAAAAAAAATCTTCTCGGCTATCAAGACTTTTATTAACAACTCTGTAGCTTGATCCAGCCCTAAGATACTCAGTATTTAAACTGTGAGGCACAAAACTATAAATTGGGGGTGGGTAGGAAGAAGGAAATGGGTGGTAGAGGGGGTGTGAAGTCTTGGAGGTCAAAAAGCAACTTGAAAATTGCTGCATTTCTTCCAGAACAACAACCCCAAAGTCAGAGCAGGCAGCAGAGGCAGGAAAGGGCCATGGGCAGAATGAAGGGGAGACTAAATGCTCACAGACAATAAATTCTACAGACAAGGCAAAGACAACAAGGACAAGGGATGACAAAGAGAATTTAAGCCCAGGAGCCACACACAGAGAGTTAAATAGTACAGAGTGATTCTCTCTCTCCAGTGCTGTTCCAAGATTTTCACATTTTTGACTGCACAAGATGCAGGGGATTGGAAAGGATTCAAAAGGAAATTCACCTCAGGAGCCAGTGATGCAGAGAAACATCACACCCCCCCTGCAGCCCCAGTGCCTCTCCAGAACAGTCATTTCATGCCTGGAGGAAGAAGTTACTGGAAGCATTAAATCCCCTTCCCTGGGAGCTTTCTGTGCCCCTCCTGAGGGGTGATGGACACATGACACACCCTCTGCTCTGCACCTGGGACCCCAAAAGCATTTTGCTGCTGTATTATAATTTATGACAGCAATTAATGTCACTGAGCTGCATCCAGGTCACATACATTCCTACACTGCCATTTCCTTTATGAAATCACCCCCAAAATATCTCCTTCCTTTGCCTTCTTGTGAAAATCTCCTGTTATTACACCCCCCCCACCATGTTGTTCCCCCCAAAAATGACCATGTCAGCTGCAGATACAGGTGAAGAGAGAAGGAAATCAGCAGAGAATATTTATTAACACCTAAGAAAGCACCAACCTCATTTCTCTGCTTTGCTCAGAGAACTCTACAAGGCACAAAAGGCTGTTAAAAGTCAGCAGAGAAATCCACCCCTGGTATTTAAATAGCTCTCAGCAATACTGCAAAATGCAGATAAAACATATAAAAACCCCCTATATAATGCTTACCCAATAAAAATCAAGTGTTTTAGGGTAGATTTTTTTTAACAGCCACCCCCTGATCTACACAAGAATCACCCTGATCACCTTTTCTTTCTGCTCTCTTAATGTGCTAATTAATCAGCACAATAAACTGGATCTGCAGGGTCCCTCTGCAGAAAAAAACAATGTAGAACAGCACTGCTAAACCCAGATGGGATCTTGCATGGAATTTGTGGGAATATCCACAGCCACAGCCCCTCCCCAAAGTCCCTTTTCCTGAAGAACTGCAGCCCAAAATGAAAAGAGGGGGAACCCACCTGCACGAAGCACGGCCTCCCATCGAGACAGAGATCCCTGAAGGCAGCCCAAGAGTTTTGGAAAAAGCCATCAAAAAGCAGCCAGCACAGGCTGTGGGGGGCAGAGGAAGCCCTGCTCCCTCCTGCCAGCAGCAGAGCTTTGTGCAGGACTGAGGGAGAAGAGGGATTTGCCTCCAGCAGCAGCTGCAGCTGCCCAGCACTGCATTGCAGGTGAAAGGCTGGGGTTTGCTCTCAGCTGATCCTCCTGCACAGCCAGGGATTCAAAAAAAAAAAGAGATTCCTGCCCTTCTCTTGATGTCTGCCTGTCTCTTCTGCCCTCTGAGGGAATCAGAAATTCAGGCAGAGGCTTTGTTTCATCTCCCTCAACCAGCAGGTTTTATTTGCCTATTCAAGATGCAAAGCTCCAAGGAAGACAAGGCTCATGGGAATTGTTTTTCCCTTTGGAGAGGGAAATACCAGCACAATCATGCAGGAGAGAAAGGGAGTTCAAAGGCAGAATGATATTTTCTGAAGTAACTCCAAACTTTCCCCACCCAGAGTTATAAGAAAAAAAAAAAATTCCTTTTTTTTTTGCTTAAAAGTAACAAAACCAACAGGAAGAGACAAACTGAGCATTTATCACTTCACAGCATCCTCCAGCTCTGCTGAATTACCAGCCATTTCCTCTGCCTGTTTGTGTAAGTGATGGGGGGAACAAGTCAGCAAAACCTGGGGATCTCTGTGCCATGCAGGACTTCAGGACTGAGACACCCTGGAGCTGCCCCTGCAGTTTGAAACCAAAGAATTGGCTCCATTTGGCTGTATTTTCACCTTAAAATCCCACTGAAATCCCCTTTAACAGTTCAGCATTGAGAAGAGGTGCCAACAACAAGCAAAATTTCCCACTGTAGACAAGGTTTTGCTGCATCTTCAGTGAAGGTATCACCCAACAACTCTCCTTTATCTGCTTCACACATTAAAATGAGGTTAAAAATTATAAAGAAACCTCAACTGCAGTGTGGGTTCTTCCAGATTTGCACTGGGTGAGATGGAAAACAATTCCCTGCTCCAGCACAAAACACTTGAAGAGAGTTTCTCCTGCCTATGAGCACAGAGTGAGCACTTCAAAACTCTGTTTTGGACAGGAAAGAACTTTTCCTCATTGCCAAAAGGGCAGAAATTCTGTCCAGGTCACCCCCCTACTTGTTTTCAACAGATACAAGAGCAGATTCCTTCCACCCTTAAGGCAGGAAGGCAACACATTTTAGCTCAGCTCACTTTGGTCACAGCTCATCCTTCTCTTCATCTCACTCTGAAGGAACTGGAGACAAAAGCTTCCCTAAATGATTTTTTCTGTTCTGCAACACTTTATAAAACACTGGCACCTCTTATTTATCAGCTCAGATCACACACAAGAAGCACAGCCAGGCAGAATTCATCTCAGTGAATATATGAGGACTCCAGTTCACTCTGCACCTCGAGCACTGGGGTAAGGATTCCTTGTTTTCAGCTGAGAAAATGGTGAAAAGCCAAGATTAAAAAACCCTCTGCCCTCTTCACATCTGTGTGTCCTGAAGGATTTCTCCTTCAAGATCATGTTAAGGCACATCCAGTGCCAGCCCCCAGCATGTTTTCATGCAGATCTGCTGGCAAACCTCATGTTCACTGGAGATGGCAACTGATTCCACCCAAATTCTTGGGACAAACTCAGGGCTGAGGTGATAAAAGTATTTTCCTGCTTTATAGCCAAGAAATTCAACTATTTTGAGGGGATTTGGGGGAATTCTAAACCATGGATGAGTGCATAATCCATGTGATTTTGTGATTGTTGTACCTCATTCTCTCTTGCATCCCTGTTTTTCTGCCTCTAAGGCAGATCCACAACATTTCCTCACCCCAGAGCAACAGGAATTTCAGCCTGGAAATGGTTGAAGGTACAGGTTAATACACAAAGAACAGGCAATCAGGTTTCTTGTTTTCCCATTCCCAGTTTGTAGAACTGCCTCCTATTTTAGCTCTTTTAGCTGTTACAAACCAAGGGACATCCATGGAAACAGATCTTCAGTGTCCTGCCACAGCCTGAGAATCACTGGAATGAAAAAAAAAACTCTTGAAGACAATAAATTCTGACTCTTAAACTTCCTAAAGACACATCCCTGGTATTAATTAGGAAAGACAAGTGAGGAAAACATAATCCAAGAGCCTGATCCACAGGGAAAACTTGGAATAAATTGAAGGAAAGGCTGGGATGGCTGTCAGGGCTCCACGAAAGAAATGACACAAGCAAGATATACAGTAAAAAAAAAGCTGGAAAATTATGTTTCTAAAAGTTCTACCAAGAATTTTTTGCTCCCCAGATGGAAAAGGTACCAACTCTATGAAGGGAGGAGGAAGAAAGAGGTGAGGCTTCACTGCATGTCAAGAGTCCTGCCCCAAAATTTCAGGTAACTGTAAACTTGGAAGCTTCTTGAAAATAATGAACATCACAGGCCTTTGAAAAAAGGGGGAGGGAGCACCAGGAGCAGCTGAGCTCTGCAGCAGAGGGAGACAGAGGATCTATTGAAAACCCTGTGAAAAACCCCCTCCCACTCAGCCCAGCCTGGAAGAAATGTTAAAGCAGTTCAGCAGTGCCCACAGGATCAGAGCAAAGTCACTCAGATCATGCCCAGCTTTAAGGACAAGCCACAACCTCTGTGGATATTCCTGCTCACAGCAACAGCCCTCACACACAGCTGGGGGGGGGGTTTGGGAGGCTCCTGAAAGATGGGAGACACTGGGTTTGATGAAATGGGATTATTGATGGGGCTGTGAATGAAATACCCACCACACACCACACACACCTGCAGCCCAGTTGGAGGTAACACACTTATTTTCTTAAATTAAGCCACAACACTGAACTTTTCCCTTCAGTTTCTTGCCCATTTCTTGAATTGCTTTGAATCTTCAGAATAACTTTTAAACTCTGGCTCTTAATCTCAGTAGTAACCTAAGGAGTAGTTTTCTCCTAGGAGAAAGAAACTTCTCTTCTTCTTCTGAGGTCTTGCAACACAGAGAAATTCCACAGCCTTTCACTGGCAATTATGATCTAACAGTCACAAGTGCCCAGTTCCATCACAAACCACCAAAAACACTGGTAAAGTACAATTATTTTTGCATTTTGGGTCAAATGGGAGCTTGAATTTTCAAGGTGGTTTTGAAGTATTGGGCTTTAGTTCACAGAGTGTGACAAGGAAAGAAGGAATTGGCACAGTGGCAGAGGAGAGGCTGAACTGTTGGCACCTCCAAGGGCACCCCCATCACCCCACCACACACACACAACTGTGTTTGCAACCCCACTGAAGTCACAGGAGGAAAAACAGCCCAAGAAGTGCTGCCAGGAAAGCTCCCTCCGTGCAAACACCACATCAAACCCCTCTGTCCCCCAGTGTTCAGCTCCAAACAACTGCACAACTCTTCCATGGTTTGACATCTGGGCAAAACCAATGCCCTGAATGCATCACATCCTGCTGTCTGCAAAGTTTTCACTTCAGGAGGTAAAAATATATTGTAAACCTCCTTTTTTTTAAGGGTTTTTGAGCCCAAAATGTTCACACCTCAAGAAATGATGAAGTTAACACAGAATGTTCCTCCTCAGCTTCCCAAAAAGCTGCTTCAGGGAGCAGCACAAACTGCAGCAACCCCTGTACCAGGTCCCATGGGTTCTGTCAGCAATTAAAGCTTTGTCATGCAACAGGCCTCTCTCATTTGCCAAAAAATAATTTAGATTAAAGCCATTTTAATTCTNGATTTAATAAATCAACAGCACCAGAAGGAAGAGTTGAGGTTTGTAGTTTAAGGGATATAAAGAGAGAATTTTATAGGATGGGCTCCACTCAAATCAAGGTTAGTGGTAAAATCAGGAGGAAAAAGAATTAAAGTCCCCATGACTTGTCTGAGGAAGTGACTCACAAAGCATCACTCTTGGCCTAAAGGTAAAAAAACCTCCAACTCCCACCACCAAAGCCTCATTTATTAAATAGTTTTGCTTCCCGGGCACTTCTCAGTTCAAACCCTCCTGAGACACCAGAGGGTTTACAGAAAGCAGCAGCATTTCGTGGAGGACACAGAAGCAGCTCCAGGATTTACATCTAAATGTGAAATCCAGGAGCAGCACTCAACACAGTGCTTAAAGCAGCCTGCTGGGATGTATTGCTTAGGATTTACTCGGGTTCTTTTAATTTTTGTATCTAAAAATATCAGGGCTGAGCACAGACAAAGACTTGAGCCACCGCTGTGGTGGGAGAGAAACCACATGGGAGCACCAAAGGCAGAGAGAGAACTCGCCAACACACCACGGCGCGATGAAAGAAAGAATATCGGGGGGAAAGAAGGGGAAGAGAGTCCAGAGAAGGTGTTTGAGCCCTCAGGGGGCTGCAGAGGGGGGGAAATTCTGACAGATCCCCCCCTGGGCCCAGCCTGGGGCTGAGGGAGGGCCCCGCACATGGAGCTCCACGGAGGCAGCACCGAGGGGCAGCAGAGGAGGCAGAGCCCCCCTCAGTGCAGCCGGGGGTCCCTGAGGGCTCCCGGGGGGGGGAGAAACCGGCGGCGCCGCGGGCGCCGGGAACGAGCCCTCAGCCCTCAGCCCGGCCCCGCTCCCGTTAAACGCCCGCCCGGAGGCACCGCGAGCTCCGCCGGCCGCTGGGGCCACCGCTGGGACCGCCGGGGCTCGGCCGCCGCCGGGGGAGGCCCCGGGGAAACAAAGAAGGCGGCGGGAGAT
>VYZS01083622.1:2069-22028 GCA_013400695.1 Neodrepanis coruscans | reverse complement strand
ACATCTTTTCCTCCATCAGCACTAAATCCCTCCTTGGGCTAACGAGAAGGGGAGGCAGGGGGTTGCACGTGGCTTTTCTAATTTTCTTGAGCTTTTCCTTCAATCAAAGCCGGGCAGAAGCTCACGCTGCTAAGGGATTTCTCAGACCAGCCCTGTGTTTTCTCCTAATTACCCTGGAGTCTCTCGGGGGGCCCAGAGAGAGACAAGCACTATCTCCAGAGCGTCCTCATCCCAAAAACGGGCCCTGGGAGACTTATTTTGTTTGTCTGTTTGCACTTTATTTGTCGGGTTTTTGTGTGTATGCGAAATAAACTGTGATATTTATGTGTTTTCTTCATTTTGGGGTGTATTTGTGACTTCTCTCAGAATCTCTTGTCCAAAATCGCTGAATTTGTGGTAAAACCACCACACATATGAAGTTCAAAAAGGAAAAGATTCTGCAGCTGGGATGGGGCAGTCCCAGATGTAAGTACAGACTGGGGAATGAGACACTGGAAAGCAGTTCCATGGAAAGGGACCTGGGGGTCCTGGTCGATGGCAAGTTGAATATGAGTCAGCAGTGTCCTGGCAGCCAGGAGGGTCAATCATGTTCTGAAGGGCATCAAGCAAAGCATTGCCAGCCAGTTGAGGGAGGTGATTGTCCCGCTCTGCTCTGCACTAGTCTGGCCTCACCTTGAATATTGTGTGCAGTTTTGGGCACCGCAATATAAGAAAGATATTAAGCTTTTAGACACCATCCAAAGGAGGACAATGAAGATGGTGTACGGCCTTGAGCGGAAGATATATGAGCAATAGCTGAAGTCACTTGGTCTTTTCAGCCTGGAGAAGAGGCCCATTGCAGTCTACAACTTCCTCATGAGGCGCAAAGGAGGGGCAGGCACTGGTCTCTTTTTTTGTGGTGACCAGTGACAGGACCCAAAGGAATGGTCTGAAGTTGTGTCATGGGAAGTTTAGGTTGGATATTAGAAAAATGTTCTTCACCCTGAGGGTAGTTGTGTGCTGCAACAGGCTCCCCAGGGAAGTGGTCACAACACTAAGTCTGACAGAGTTTAAAAAGTGTTTGAATAGTTTTCCTCCAGATAGAAATTTCCCTGAATTTGTAGAATTTTCTGATACTTAATTTTGTTCTTCTCAGAGGTCTTCATCTGATTTTGCAGCAAAAAAAATTCAGAGTCCAACAGATTTGCCTTCTTGTTGGAATGAATTAGGTGTCAATATGTTTTATATAGGACTAGGGTAAAAAATTAAAGAAAATTCCTCTATCCTATGACCATGATTATTGTTTGTATTGGACTATCTCATCCTCACTGAGAGTTACTGTAATCTATGGAAATTTATTACTATTTATATTAAGATCATTTTCTTGGTTATAAATATTATATGCTGACTGTAATCAGTTTTGACTGATTTAAAACTAAATCATTTAAAACTAAATATGTAAGTATGTTTTTAATCTTCATCTTCTCGCCTGAGGTCTTCAAGTGAACTAGATATTCAGTAAAATTCTCTAGCTGATAAGGACTTAAATTTTTTAAAAATAGGGGTTTTTTTCCATTTTCTTATATAGAGGAAACAGTAAATTACTTTTCTAAAGAATGCAGATCAGCACAACAGCACACTACAGCAAAACTTAAAAAAAATTTCTATAATCCAGATATTTTCAAATTAAATGAACTTAGATGCACATGAATGGCTACAAAGTACAGGAAGTACAGGCCCTTCAGCTATAACACCTCTGTAACAGTAACACTGTTAGAATTAAGGTCTCAGAATGAACTGGGGCATGATTTCAAAGATAACAAAACCAGAAAATGCAGGAGTGATTAACAAGGGGGTATGGGGAAAAAAAAAGAAAAATAGAAACTATTTCAAGAAGGTGGAATTACAGTTTAAACAATCCTTTCCTGCAATATAAGGTCCTTTCACTGAGAGAAAAAAGTGGGGAAAAGAAAATAAGACCCAGCAGCCAATAAGGCAGAAACTTGGTTCATCATTCCTGAATATTGCTTAGCCTAACTTTTTTCACTCTTGGAAGAGATGATGAAAACTAGTATGTGCCTAAAACCCCAAAGCAGACTTGAATAAACTGGGAAACTGTAATTGTAATTATTTTATAAGTGAAGGAGATTTAGTTGAAATAACAAACAGGAAGCACTCATTTAGAAATTAAAAATGCATCATACCTTCTCACTAAGAAGAGCCATGTATGATGACATTCAGTGACACTGCAGCAGTGTCATCACAGCACTCTGAATGATGCAAAGAAGGACACTGTTTTTCCTCAATTGCAATGAAAAGCTGTATTCCAAATAATGGTTTGCAAACCAAAAATCAGATTTAGAGTAAGGCTTAAATGAACAATTTCAAACTAAGATTTTTTTAAAAAATACATTTAAACAATTTCTGATTTTTGGAAATGATTCATAAATAGCTTCAGTTTCCAAATGAAAAAAACAAAAGTAAATAGTTTGATACTTCTCTTTATCCCATAAAATATTCTTAAAGAAGCACACTAAAATAAGCTTGCTTGGAAAATATCAGCATTGGCAATAGGACATTGTTTAACGCAGATGAATTCATTAGAAGAGTCTATAGCTCATGTAACATCAAAGCCTTACATTCTGGTGAAGAGACCTGACTCTTCAGCACAATAGTTTCCTATCTTGCTGTTCTTTCTATGTAGCAAAAATGCTTGATGTAGAATAACTTTACATACGGTAATCCCCCCTGATAATTACAGAGTTGTTTAAATAAATCACATTATTTAGGTAGGCTGGGGATGAAAATTTTTTGGACAAGATGAAAGCTCAAAATCTGAAATTTTCAAGGAAAAGTCTGATAATAAAAATTCAATGGAAAGGTTGTTTCCATGCCCAAAAATTAAATAAGCAAAGATGATGCAGAGTACATATTAAACAAAGGAAGAAATACTTCTATGTAAGCTTAACTGTCAGGAAATCCCTGGAGACAGCCTTGCTACATTTCAGGGTTTCCTACAAATATGCTCTGTTGCTCAGTCTGCTGTAATCAATGTGGGCTGCCTTCCAGATGAGAACATGTGGGAAAGCACAGTGTCTAATCTTCATTATTAGTCAGTGAGGTTAGCCAAATGTCTGAAACGGATAACTGGGAGCAGAGCCAGTAGTCTTGGCTCTTGATACATGGCTAGGTTTTGGGGGAAATAAGCCAAGGAAATCTTTATTGGACTCCTAAGAAAAGTCTACTAAATGTGTTCTAAATAATGCACTCACTGTACAATAGAGATATGGCAAGGATGGGTAAATTCAACACTCCTTATCTTGGTGCAACTCACACGAACTTTTATGAAAGCTTTTTCTAATGGAAAATGCTGATTAATCGCTCGTTGCTATTTTGAATGTAACATAATGAGTGAGGAAGTCTTCCTATTAAGGATTTTTGATAACAACTTCTTTTTCAGAAGTAATTTTTAATTTTATAGTTATTGAAGTAAAATGCATGGAAGTAAAAATTCTTTTTAAAAATCAGAAGGTTGCTACCATCTAAAATGAACTCCTACTTTCTTTACAACATAATTTTTATACTTTATTTAAATATTACTGTTAAGATAGCTGAGTCTTGTAATTAATTTGAAAAGGAGGAATTAAGAGAAAAGTTTGCCTTGCCTTGCCTTGCCTTGCCCTGCCCTTGCCTCCCCTTCCCTTTTTCCCTCAACTCACTTGCCTTTACCTCTCTTCCCCTCTCCTCCCTTCAGTTGTTAATCCTTCCCAACAAGAAGATGATCACATAAAACTTGGCCCTTAGTGTTTATCCTGCTTGTGTAGTACTAAATCAAACTGCTTGAGTTTGGTTTGATGTCTCAAATCCTACATACATTAGAGTTCAATGCCTTTTTAGGCAGTAGCTTCCAGCAAGAAAAGTTATACATTTGTCTCTAGCAATAGAAAACTATTACCACATGAATTTAATGTTATCTCTAGAAGTTTGAATGGCAACTTGCTTCCTTTGCAAATCATCTGCCAATGCAGAAGCAATCATAATCTTTCCCTTGTGACATCTTCAGTGATAGTCTTGACAACCATGTCATTATAGTCTCCTTAGAGTAACATTAGCAACAGAAAAGACAATGAGAACGATCATTTCATTCACTCACCACTGACATGAAGATAAATTTATATTACAGGAAGACATCTTGAAGGAAAGAGAATAAACCTGAAAGTTTCCAATTAACTACAGGAAAGAAAGTAGACACTTTTATTTGTAATGACTGTAGCAGCAAAGATAATAAGGTACTTGTAAAGATTTACTGGATGTCAAACAAGAGTGATCACTGAATTGAACATGTTCCTTAGATTGCCTCCTGAAGCAATAAATCATATGTGATAGTACATTCAAGCGCACCTATATATTGCCATCTTTATAAACCAAGATGTCAGGTTGAGGTGATTATCAGTGTATGTTTATTCATGTGTTTTTTTTTTTTTTTAATTATGACTACTGTGGATGATCTCTACAAAATAGATTCAAATATAATGAATTTCAATGTATAACATACCAAACATTGTTAAAGTCTTCATGTAGAAAAGTGGTTCATGTGGAACTTCCAATAAAAATATATTCAGAATATGTAGAAAAAAACCTGTAACTTTTTTAATTTGCTGTCTTAAATTAGTCCTGACTTTTTATTCTAAATAGTTCTAACTTCCTCTATCGAACGCTACTATTCTTTAATCATACCATTGCTATAAACAGTTTAGTAAATCTCTGAGTTTTGATTCCATTTCCTTCTTCATGCACAGATTATTTAGTTCTATACAAGCACATAAAATAAATCTAATCTTCTCTGTAGAATCTTTTTTTAATATACTGATTTCTAAATAAAAGAAAACTGCTCCCCTGAAATTAATTTTACACTTTTTCACAGTAGATGTTATTTACTGTAATACATAATGAAATCCTACAATGCAGCTCAAGGGGACCATTAACTGATAGATATGCACTAACAGAATTTTCATTATAGAAATGTCAACACTTTATTTCTTACAACAGAAATCAGCTGCAGAATAACATTCATGTGCTTTTACCAGCCTTTCTTGGAATTTTGAACTACTTCTGCTTATAAAATATTTACTTAATAATATTAGTTATAATTTTACAATAAATAAAACCTGACTGGTTCTTTTGGTAGCTACAGATAACATATATATCTTGCTCTAGTGAGAACAATGAAATTTCACTTTACATGTTTAAAACAGTATAAAAATATAGGCTGACAAATAACAAATACAACCAGGAACAAACTATGAAGTTATTTGACATTGACCTACCAGCAAAATCTTTTTAATGCAAATATATGTAATCTGTTTTTTCCCAACTGACAGTGTCAGAAAGAAAATCACCAGGAACAAACTATGAAGTTATTTGACATTGACCTACCAGCAAAATCTTTTTAATGCAAATATATGTAATCTGTTTTTTCCCAACTGACAGTGTCAGAAAGAAAATCACCAGGAACAAACTATGAAGTTATTTGACATTGACCTACCAGCAAAATCTTTTTAATGCAAATATATGTAATCTGTTTTTTCCCAACTGACAGTGTCAGAAAGAAAATCTTAGGTGAACACTGCTATTACACATATAGAGTAGGAACTCTATAATCTTTGTTGAATCACTAAGTTCAAAAATCACTGACCCTGAAAAGATGCAGGTCAAATGGCTTTCCTGAGAAGAGTTGATAAAAAAAAATTCAATTATGTTAGAGATAAGAGCCTGCATTTTTCAGACTACATTAATTGAGCCACAAAGAACACAATTCCAAATGTGATTTCTGAGCCTATGCATCATAAATATAGAACTACTTATGCACTTATCCTAAAAAGTTTCACCAGTTTTCTAGGACTATTGATCTTCATTTGAGCAATAAGCAATAGAAACAACCATACAGGGAAAATAGTTTTCAAATGCAGTTCTTTGCTTTTCCAAAATCGCCCCATCCTATCTTGCTCTTATTAGTAAGTGTATATTATCTATAACTATTTTAGAAATCATAATTTTTAGTACTTCATCCAGGAAATGAATGCAGTCAACTCTAGAATGAAGGATAGAAATTGCTTTACTACTAAAAAGTAGCACTATGTAGTAATAAGGATATGAGATAAATTTTTAAAAATATTGATATAATTGAAAATGTTGTGTGAATTCACAGCAGAAAAAATTGAAATGTTTTGTTGAGATTTAACCTCATGATTTTCTTTGTTGTTTTCCAGCAACAAAAAAAGTTCAGGAATTCAATTAATATCTCTTATCAAATCAAAAATAACTGTTAATAGAGTGTGTAGAAGACAACTTCCTTATACAGTTGGTAAGTGAGCCTACTAGAGGTGAGGCTGTGCTAGACCTTCTGTTTACAGAGAAGGGGTGGAGGGAGTTGTGATGGTTAGAGGCTCTACTGGGGGCAGCAACCATGAAATCATAGGGTTTTTGACACTTGATGAAGTAAGGAGGGCATTAACAAAACCTCTGCCTTGGAATTCCAGAGGATGGGCTTTGGCCTTTTCAGGACACTGATTTAGAAAGTCCTTTAGAGAGTCCTTTTTAGAAAGTACTTAAAAACAAAGGGGACCAGGGAGGATGGACATTGTTTAAGAAAAAATCTTGAAGATGCAGGAGCTGGCGACCCCTATGTGCTGAAAGATAAGCTGGCAGGGAAAAAGACCAGCCTGGCTGAGCAGGCTGATGAGGAAAAAGTTGAGGTACTTCACACTTCTTTGCCTCAGTCTTCAAAAGTAAAACCAGTTATCCTCAGGACAACAAGGCCTCTTGAGCTGGTAGGCAGGGATGAGTAGCAGAATGGACCACCTGGAATCCAGGAAGAAGTAGTCAGTGGCCTGCCGAGGCACTTAGATGCTCACAAGTCTATGGTACAGGATGGGATTCATCCTAGGTGGATGTGGGAGCCCAGAAAAGAGTTTGTTAAGCCACTCTCCATTATTTATTATCAGTCCTGACTAACTGGGGAGGTCCCAGATGACTGGAAGTTGGGCCAGTGTGATGCCCATCTACAAGAAGGGCCAGAAGGAGGATCTGAGGAACCATGCAATGGTCTGTCTGACTTTGGTGCCTGGCAAAGTTACAGAGCAAATCAATTTGAGTAAATCACATGGCACATATAGGACAATCAAGGGATCAGACCCAGCCAGCACAGGTTTAGGCTAGGCAAGTTCTGCCTGACCAATCTGATCTTTTATGACCAGGTGACCCATTTGGTGGATCAGAAGAAGGCTTTAGATGTTGTATAAAACATCTATTCAGCAAAACCCCCTACAGCAAACTCCTGAAAAAGCTGTCAGCCCATGGCTTGGACAAGTGCTTTTCACTGAATTAAGAACTGGCTGAATAGAGAGGCCCAGAGAGTGCTGGTGAATGGTGCCACATCTAGTTGGCATTGGGCACTCACTGCCTGCCACAGGAGGAGCTGCCATCATAAAGCACTGGTGAGCTGAACCCCACCCAGCACTGCAGCTCCCGTCCTCAGCCCAGCTCGCTTACAGCAGTGAGCGCCAAGCTGGGCCAGGCTGGCCACGCGACCTCCTCACCACACTCTGTGCCCAGTAGTGGAGGTCATGGGGGAACGGGCGGGAGCAGCACCATCTCCCCCACCATGCTCTGTGCTCACAGCCGTGGCAGCAGGGGCATGCTCTGAGCTGTGTCCAGCATGCTGCAAGGTGCCAGGGACTGGCTCAGGCCTGCACCATGGACTGGGTCAGAAGCCATGGGCTGGGAGGTGGTGGCGATGCTCCTGGCCCTGCTCTACCGCTGCCTTCACCATGGTGTGAGGTGCCGGCGCATTTCACTTGTTCCACTCTCTTAGAAAAAGAAAAAAAAGTTTTAAAAGACACCCCATCCCCCCTTTCCCTGGCTAACCCATACCACTGGGTCATATTCTTCTTTATTTCAGACAGGATAGTGTCTCCTATGGCTTTTTTAATTTCTATTTCCCATGCTCATTCCTAACAAGAATTGCATCATTTCAACACTCTCTTTTTTATTGTATACTCTATTGTGTGGAGAAATTTTCTGACATACAGAACGGCATGCTTAACATTTTCTTCTGTTTTGTTTCATTTAGGTCTCTCCTTCCTCAGCATTTCTTTGCTTGAAGAAGAAATCTGTTGCTTTCTCTTCATTTTAGACTTTTCAGTTTAACTGAAAATTGATATCTGAAAACCTAGTAGACAGTTTACTTGCACAAAAATAATACGAAAAGGACCACTACATGGGAATTCTGAAAATGCACAATATGTTCCCTTATGTAGAATTATAGATGCAATTTTCAATAAATGTCTTCAAATGACACAGGGAAATTAGTATGGATACTGTAAAGCACATCAAACTTAAAGCAGTCTTTTTATAAGAGTATGTTTTCTTATCTATTGCACTCTCATTTCTGTAGTTGTTGGGCATTCAGAAGTTGCATCTTGTCAAGTTACATTTCAGATTTTGTTGAAAAGTAGGTCAGCATTTCTCTTCAAGTATTCCTCTAAGATTCCAATTCCAGAAACTGCATAGAAGTGCTTAGTTATATTTTTTTTAAATATGGCTTTAATATTTACATCATTCCCTCATAAATTGGCACCAAATTTTAGATGAGTTCATTCTTTCCAGTGTAATCTAAACATTTACTGACATTCTCTTAGAACATATTCTTTTAGCTAACTTAATTTTCAAGAAATGGGACACTTAAAAATAACCGAACTAAGCAACCTTACCTATTATTTTATTGAATATTATTGCTACATTTTTATGAGGGAAAAATACCAAATTTGATAACGGATGTAGGACGAAAAGGAAGTTTTGGCCTGCTTTTTGGAAACACTTTTTCATACCTCAGTCAATACAAAAACATACACATACCAAAGAAGACAGGTGTTTATAGTAAGGATCATTAACTGTGTTTATTAAATTGCAACTTTTGAAAGCTTTAAAGAAAATTTATGATGACAAAACCTTTAAAGATCCATAAAGTCAATTTCAATAGCAAACAAAATATAAGACATTCATTTATACACCTGAACTCCCATGTTAGAAAAATCGGACAAGAAAACTAATGGGAAGAGACTATCATGACATTTTGGCATTGTATGTTTCTGGATGTTTCTTTTTTGAAGACTTGTCTTTCCAGACAGACCAGTGACTAAAACCAAATTGGAATCTAAAATCTGAACACCATAAAATGTTTTCTAGCACAAAGAAAAATAAATAATTGTTATAATCATGAAACTATGTAAGTTTTAAAATAAAAGTCAAAGCACATTCATATTCTATATAAAAATACTCACACACAGATTATTAAGGGCATTATTTTAATGCGTTATTTCATTAAAGGAAGATCTCAGACCTAAACTTTTGTAATTAATAGATTCCAGATTAAACTTTGGGCTCAAAACATTCTTCATCACTTGCAGATGGTAATTCAAAGAAATTTACTTTATACTTGAAAACAAGCAGGACAAAATATATTTTTTTCCCACTTTCTTACCTCTCCTGTCTTTCAGTGCTTTAAAAACAAAACCAGGTGTCTGGTTGGTAGTCACTTATAAATTCAAGGCTGTAATTTACATATTCTTGTTCATGTTATATATTGGTCCAAATTAATTGAGCAATTCTTGGTGTGATATGTTCTGTCACACACAGTTACATCACATGGACACTACTTAAATACATTCCTGGACATGATGTATGCCAGTATGACTATTTTAAAAGCATTTACCCCACAAGTTTACATCACTTTACTATTTAGACAATGATATAACAGAACTTGATGGTATTAGCAGAAGTTCATGAACTTTCAAAAATACATTTAACAGTTGGCTCCATTATTGGCTTTTATTATTGGGTTTGCATTGGCAAGGTTTTGGCAGCGAGGGGGGACATGTGTAAGAAATGTAAAGAAAATGGCACTGTTGTACTGTATACTTTATTTGCCTATCCTCTTAAACTACATATCAAAACTTTCAAACAAGTTAATTGCAAGGAAACTGTAAGTCAAGTCCTTTATTGAATTATTTGTGGATACATTAAAATAAATTATTCTGATTCTTTTAATCTTTTAACTGAATTGTCCTATGGGACATAATTTTCTTTCAGAGATATTTGTTCTGCAAAATATTAACTCAATTTTTAGGCTCATGTCAGCACTTTTAAAAAGAATACAGGTAATTAATAAAACTAGTTGTATAAAATATTTATCTTTAAAAAGAGTCAAAAAACTTAGCTAATTGATAATTTTTTTTTTCATTCTTGATACAGTATGGACAAAGGACCATATTTTTGTTGATGAACACAATTTCATAATCAATTATATGTCACTGATACTTTGTACCTTAATTAAACTTGCTAGAAATTGACACTAAAAGATGTAAAAATAAACTCAGGTAAATCCAAGTAATCTTAAAATGCAATTATTTATTGCTGTGTAAACATTTATAAGGTTTATAAGCATAATTAAAACTTAAGTTAATATACAAAAATTGTTTGATAATTTAAGAATTTTCTAGTTGTTGTTTTTTTTTAGTATTTTTGATATTGATCTGTGTGAGAGCTTACCATGATCTTTATACAAATATTGGTTAGCAGAGAAATAACTACAGTTTTTAACCATCTTAAAATGGAACCTAAGTATATTCAGGTTCAGCTACCATGCTTTCCTGCAGGAAACTAAAACAACAAAATGAAATGTTAAGAATAAGGTTTTTGGGATGATGTTTTTTGATTGGGGAGGGTGTTTTTTTGTTTCTTTTGTTTTTTGTTTGATTTTAGTTGGAATTTGTTTTTTTTTTGGGGGGGGGGGTAAGTATTATTATTTGTTTTGTTTTGGTTTGTTTTTTTCTGATATGGTTACTTCTTGCTTGCAACAACACCATTTATCTTATTTTTGAAGCTTCTTTTCAACACAGTGTGATCACTGAACTAATGACACCCTACCATTTTCTAAAACTAACACATCTATGCCTGTATAGCTGGGCACCCAATCTAATAATTTCTACTGAGATGAGAAAAAACTTAAAAACCCACAAAGCTCATTGACAGAGCTAGATCTGGACCTGATCAAGAATCTGTGCAGTGCACTGAATTGTACAGACATAGCACCTTGCTTTGTACTACTTTAGTACTGTAAACTGGCACTAAGATATTCTCTCTCCTATGCGCTTCTTACTATATTAACATAATGCTCTCTTAAACCTGGTCAATATTATGTTTTGTCATTGTTAGTCCAAGTTATGCGGAATTCAAACATCTGACATCATGGTTATTCTATTGATATTCTAAAGAGCTGTATCATCAAAATGGTCAATTAAAGGCTTGAAAATGTTTCATCTGCACATTGACTTATGCATTCTCTACAATAAAAACTGACTTTACTAATGTCCACCATAGTACAAAAGTAACTTTTAACAAATGCTAGGATGCAGACATTCCATTTCCTGAAATAAAAATAAATGGGTTTGACTTTCTATGAGTATTTAATCCAAAAGAGAGATTAGCAATTTTATTCATGCACAAGGAAGAAATAAATACATATGTATATCAAAAAAACAAACCACTTCCCCCAGCCCCTACACATAAAAAGTCCAGTCTCAGGGGAGAACCATCCTTATAAAAAATAACAACTTGCCTGGCTGTTAGAATACTCACATAGGTCACCAGAGACCTTTTGCTTACGTACAATATGTCTAGCACTTGACCTAACTGCTGATCAAGCAGGGATAAAAAACTCACAAAACAATCAGTGATGTATTGTTGGTGCTGTTGTTGTGTACTCTAACATTAGGTCAGAGAGAAGATGTTACTTCTATTAATTATTAATATTAGGAATATCAGACTTCTGAATCTATAGTCTCTGGCAGAGGTGGACTGTGAAAACCCGACTGCTTTGAAATTTCAGGCACTTGCCAGTATCAGTCTAACAAACAATTACATCAAAGCTTTTACAAAAACCTATTGCTTATATATATATAAATAAAAATAAGTACTGCAGAAGGTTTTGTGACTAGTTCTTAAGAGATTTATTGTTGTTAGGAATGCCANTCTTTAAGAAATCTTTTCTTCAATTTATCTTGTATACAGCACTAAGATCCATGACCATCTATCTTCTATTATAAGATCAATAGAAGCCTACTGGCATTTCAGCTAGAGAACTAACAAACTTCATTACTGCAATTAATTTTAGCCAATCAAAAGGTATGAACATTAGCAAGAACAAACTCAGTCTCTGTACTTGAGCTATACTAACTGTTGCTAGACATTTTGAGTTGAAAACTGCTGGATTCATAGAATTGCAGATTCATTACTTGTTACCATCCCTACTGCTCTGATAATTTTTGCTTTCCATCCCATATCTTCTGTCCTGATCATCTGTAAAAAGAAATGTTTCATTACAAATTTTTCTGCATCTAAGCAGAAATCACGGTAGATGTTGGAGAGACATGCATAAAGAAGATTCAGCAAAGAAGTAGGATGATATTTAGACATATAGTAGTAGCATAACTCGCTTTTAAAAATGCACATTAGATGACAGAAATTTAATCAATTCCTTCTGTTCATTTATGATAGTCAAAGACATTGCATCAGTGCGTAATTCAAAGGAACCGGAAAACTGACTTGTCATAGTTGACTTACTGACACAGCTATCTTCCTGCTGTCACTTTTAATATTCTATAAACAATAGTCTCCTAACATCCCATACTGCCAGAGACAATTCACACTCTGTGAAAAATGGTGGTCATTCAAGACATTAGCAGGCTTTTTCTTGTTTAATACCTGGAAACATAAAGGATTAACCAATTGAGTTAAATGTCAATTTTGAATTTGTGTTTGTAATAAAAAGATTGATATACAATACAACTGTACAATATAGTTACATTTCTGCGAAATAACAATACATCTATGCCTGTGTTTTTTCCCCAGATTAAACATATTCAGATTTTACTTACATGTCTCACCTGCAGAGAATATATGTAGCTAAGAAGGGCCTGATACTTTTTCTCAGAAGTACTTTGTGGAATTTTCCTTAATTTTTTTTTTCCTTATCAAACAAATAGAATTATATAACCTTCTTTTTGGCAACTATGAGTTTCAAAAAAACAATAAAATATTACATTCATTTTATACATCAGGGAAGGCACATAAAAAAGCAAACCAGTCTGCTAGTGAAAAATATTCAACTTTTTCTTAAAGGTATTTATAGATAATAGTAACTCTATCTGTTTAACAGGAAAAAAACTTTTTTTTTTATGATTATTCACTCAATTTTCCATCCTAATTCATCATAACAACTTGTTCATATTTGTACAGAATGGAAATATCCATTGAAATGTACAATGAAAACCAAAGTCTACTGTAGTGGGATTTATAACTTTTGGGAAACAGAGAAAGAGAGTAGGAGAGACAGAAGGAAAGAGAGAGAGAGAGAGAGAGAGAGAGAGAAATCTCAACAGGTAAAAAATTGTTAAGTTTATAATTGGTCATTTTTCTGATCTGAACTTGATTTCATCAAGTGAAAACATGAAGCCTGTAAGAAATTATGAAAGAAAATAATTTTTAAACAATCATATTGCGGTGGTTGTTCTGTTATTCTATCTATCTATCTATCTATCTATCTATCTATCTATCTATCTATCTATCTATCTAATTGTATGTATTCCACTAACTATCTATAAGAACGAAAAAAGGCAACCGATACAAACTCATACAAAAACAGCAGTGATAAAAGAAAAGCGGCTTATGAGTTTAGGTATATGGTGTGCTTGTTTCAGATACTCTTCAGGTCACAGCAGTGACATAGTTCTTAGACAAAGAATATAAGATGTAGAAGTGAAGGGGACTCTATGAAGAAAGACTTTTAATAGAAGATGAACAGTTATTTTCAAGGTAAAATTAGCACATACTCTTTACAAACTTCCAGCTTACTTGACAGTATCTACATCCAGGGCAATATCTTCAGCTAAAGCGAAGAAGGGTTAGACAAAAGTTTAAGGAGATACAATGTCTCAAAAGATGGTATGGCTTTCTCACTGGGAGCAGTTGCAAAATACAACTGTAGCACTAAACAGAAGGATCCCCTGAAGCTACCAGTCTCTCCTTTTCTGAGGACACCCTTGTGATAAGTTCTCAGAAAATACTTTATTACTCTGAAAATATAACTATCAGTAAGAAAATGAGAGCAGCAATCAGTGCCTGAGAAACTGATTTTCTTAGAGTAAAATACTCCACACAGCCCAGAAACTGTTAATAATAGACTTTACTAATAATGAGAGAAAACTGGATTGATTTCAGTGAAATTAGTTATTTGCTTTTATGCAGCACAGATCTGAAATTTGCTGTGTTAAAATTCGTGCATACAGACATATGGAGGGATCTCAATCCTTTAGTTCACCTCATATTTTAATGTGTGGGAGTCTAGCCAAAAATAATTTTGTGACAGCTGCCAAATCAGTGGGAAAATATCACAATCAAACCCAGATAATTAACAGTCTTCATCTTTGGGCAAGTCAAGATTAACCAAATGATCCCTGGAAGTGTTCAGCCAGGTTTGATGGGGCCTTAGGCAACATAGTCAATTGGGTGGTATCCCTGCCCAAGACAGGGATGGGGTTGGAACTAGATGATATTTAAATTCCCTTCCAATCTATTCTATGATACTATGAACTACCACAGTCAATTTAAGAACCAAGAGTTTCTTGTTCTGAAGTAGAAACTGTTAACTGGATTGAAAATAGGAGCTGTTCTAGGTAATTTTTACACAATTCCCTTCTTACAGTACTGTTTCCCTGATTTAGCTTTCTTGTCTGTGCCATGTCTGTTACCTGTCTAGTTTATGTATATTGATGTTAGATATAAGTGTTCTTTAAATAGAAGATATTTCTCATTTAGTTATTTATTCAATTATGTGATTGCAGTATGCTTTTTTTTTGTTTCTTCAGATTAGCAGCAAAAGAAAAAAAGGATGCTGTGAAGGTGATTGGCACTTCACACATGAAAAACTCAACAAATATCACTTTATTTTAGCACTAATGATGTTTATTTCCGTATTCCATTTCCCCTGTACATTGGTGCTTTTTTTCAAGATATTTTAGCATTTAGATCTTCCTGTTAAAGAGTTTTGGGTTTTTTTCCTTAAGTTATAAGGTATCTCAGTTTCTTTTCCTAATTATCTAGGGAAATTCTGTTCTGATCTTTATTTATCTTCCAATAAATATTACCTGATCACTAGTATGAAAGACATAAAAATTTTCTCGTAAGGTAACTTTGTGTATGTCTCTCACTTGAGAAAAACCTTTCTCCCACCTAAGATCAGCCCAGAAAAAGAACATAATCTTAATTTATCATACCAATCTTCAGAAGGAGGCAAGCTGTAACACTAGGATGGAAATAGATCAGTGACTTCCATAAATAGTATGATTTTCTTTTATGTTAAGCATTTCTAAAGCAAAAAGCATTTAGGCAGCTAGCTTAACTTACAGCATCTTTTTAAAAGTTAGGGGTTTTTTAATATGATTGTTGTCTCAAGAGCTTTCTGCTTTCTTCTGTCCAGGTCCATATGTTTAAGAAAAAGGCAAATACTTCAAACATTTCCAGATTTCTTTTTGACTGTGGTATCCTCAAAACAGATCAATTTTTAAACCTCCATAAATTTTCCCTTAAAGCAAGTGATCTAGGATGAGTGATCCTAACCCACACAGGAGCACCAAAAGGAAACAACAGTGATACTAGTAGGTACTTGTTGCTGTGTTGGATGAAGCCACTCAAATGTGAAGGCATCTGGTTTGTTTACTAGAGTAGTTAGTTACTTCATGGGGATTCAAATGCAGGGCAGGGTGGAGAGACAGTCAAAGCTTTCCTGTCCCTCTGACTTTTAACCCTTGCTGTTCTTCTTTTTGGAAGAAGTTATACTACAAGAGACAAGCTGGAACATAACAGATGTGACTACAGAGATCTAGGTGCAATAATCCGGGGACTGGGACCCAGCCGGTGTTATCCTGAATCCTGCAGGTGACAGAAAAGGGTATAAAAGGAAAATTACAAAAAAAGAAAAGTACATAATAAGAAATATGGTAAATGCATTTCTAGTTACAAAAGTTTCAGTTCAAGCTAATATATAAAAGTTCAGAAAAATTAAATTTGATATAAGATTGATGAGTGGTCAATAGTAAATTGCAGAAGACTATTTTGTGATGAAGAACAATAGGTTTTCTATGGTTAATGTGAATTCTCATGAAAAGGAAAATAGTAAACATGATGAAAGATACATTAATTGAAAAACAGTCCATTAAAAACTTTAGATAAAACCACCATCAGAAACCTAGCTAATACTACCTAAGAGGAGGAATATATACTAGGTTTTATTTTTGTGTTGATTTATTTTGATAGATGACAAACTGATCAATGGCAATGTTTCAAGTTGTTATCTTTGATTTTACATCCAAAGCAAGAAGCTAACTTCACTAAAAGCCTTATAATTGCAAAAAAAAAAAAAATCTTATTTGAGTGGAGTATATTTATCTTGTTTCCAATTCTTTCATTATTTGTAGTGAAAGAAATATTATAGGCCACCTATTTAATTTAATAGAACTTTTGTTGACTTTGGCAATCTAGAACTAGTTTACATGAAATAAGAGGGATTTTTATAACATCACAGAAATGTCTATTATACATTGTAATTTGCATCGAGTAGGAAATGTAATATGAACAATATGAAGTATGAACAATAAATCCAAAATTGGATCAAGGTAATTTTCTTTACCTAACTTTATCACAACCCAGAACTTCCACACTTTTATGAAAATTTACTAATTATTAAATCTGGTAATAAGGCTGGATATAAAAGCAGCCTTTTGTGTTGAGTGATGGTAGGATACGCATGCTGCTGCATGTAATTTTGTGTCATTTTTCCAAAGAAAACTGCCTGTTGAGCAGTTTGTGGCATGGAATTGGTACTGGCAGAAACTGAAAGATCTGTATCACAAGGAGGAGCTGGTAAAACATGCATTAAGGAGCAATAAGAAAGAGCTATTAAGAACTTGAAGCATTGTAAAAAAAAAAAAAAAAATCACTGAATGTAAGTATAGATAAAGAAGACTTAAACAGTGTCTCGTACCTGCAAACTGGTGTCAAGGGATAGCCAATTTAGAAGGTTTTTTCCCTGATATTTTGTGTTATTTTAACAGCATTCGATTAAGTTAGGGAAGTTAGAGATACTAGCAAACTTGCAGGATCTTGATGGAAGTCACTCAGAGATCTCACAGATGACAGAGGAATCACTCAGAAATTGAAGATGATTGAAAAGATGAGAATGTTCTGACACTGCAGATGATAGAAGTCAAGAAGTACAAAGGGCTGACAAAGTGCAGAGATTTTGGTAAAGATCTCATTCCTTCACTAACTAAAATTTGTGGGTGGACAGAGGGTTGAGGGAATAATCACCCTCAGGTTTTTCCTTTTTCCCAATACAAACATCATAACTCCAAGTAGTGACGAAAATTGAATTCACTATTTTATTCATGAAACTTCAACAGAACATTCGAAGCTCTTTCAAACAGTATCTTCTCAGTAGGGACAAAATGGAGCCACAAAGACTAGTAATGATCAGTTATATATGTTAAAGTTGGATATATATAGATATACCCATAGAAATATCTGGAATGAAGTAATCTAGAAAAATGAATGACAACCTTCATTACAGCAATTGAAGAGATACTTAAAAGCAATATATATAATTATTGTAATTATTTTAACCTTTTGGTGTGATTCTGGCAGGAAAAATAAATCACTGATACTGAAAGACTTGGTTTATTCCCATCCTAGCAGTCTTGGTTCAGCTACATAGATTTGTATTCCTATTATGTCAATTAATTTTCTCGTGGGAATATAACTAATAACTTTGTAAATATTCCTGTCTGAACCAATTCTAAGACATCACAATTCTGTTAGACTTTTTTCAGTTTCCAGACCATATGAAGGATACTTCAGTTCATGAGTATGGTCATTAGGAAACTAAAAAATATTCTAAGAAGTATATCCCTTTTGTTTATATTCCTGTACAATTCCATGGTTTGTAGTAGAAAAGACTTCAGAAGTAACCCTGTTTTTAATGAGTATTTAGGGCACAGATAATTCTGTCAGTGAAGTCTCTGTGTTATTTTAGAATTTTTAAACACTCAGCTCCATTTATCAGGTACAACACCAGATTGAACATATTACATGGAATTATTAAAGTAAGTTGTTTCTGTTTTACACAACTCAAGGCATAGTTTTGACTCTCCTTTTCTTTCTCAGCTGGATCTATTTCCTTTGAAGTTGGTGACTGAGCAACAAATACAAAACTGGCCTTTGTTTACTATTTCCCAATATATGCAGATGAGCTGGAACAATAGCTATAGTTCTGACTAGGCTTCTAGTCTACTGCTGGATAATGGGAGGTGATGTGCAAATTTGCAAAGTGCTCAAATCTCATACCAGCAGAACTTTTAATCCAAGGAACCCAGCAGTGCAATGAAGATATGAAATACAAAGTTAATAACTGAACATTGGTTTTCTTGCTTTCGAGTCATTTATGCTTTTGTTTAAAGCTGATGAACACCAGTGCATAAAAGAATAATGCTATTAATGCATTATGTATCACTTTAGTTAATTTCTTTGTAAGTTAATGTTTCTTTTACTGAAAAAGTCAAACTTTTTCATATTAAAAATTGGAGGAAATAATTTCTCAAAACCATCTTGACACGTATCACTGTCCATTACCACTGAAATCAAAAGGTTTCCCATCAGCTTATATGGAATACATCTGAGAAAAATAAGTTGCTTGCCTATTTTATACAGCTTTCACTGATCTAAGTAAAAGAATTCTTCAAAAGGATCTATTTTAATTTACAAATTTGTATACATCAAATAAACTCAAACATTTTATCTCTGTCCACAGTTTATTTGAACTTTTAATATTGATTTTTATTCAAAACACATGCTTATTTTCACTTATATAATACCAGACAAAAACCACAAATGAGTCTAAGGCAGCGATATATTTTGAATACAAGAGTGTAGATTCTCAGCCTCATGCAATATTAAAACTTACATTTGAATTGTGTTTCTCTCACCTAAATTAATTTAAATTAGAAAGCCACAGTTAGACATTTAAATTTTCATGTGAAGCATTGAACATCTATCCAGTAGTAAAGATCACGAAGAAGTAAATAATCCCTTTTTTTCATCCCTAATCAAAATGTTTTCAGCTTCCCATAAGAAAAAGACTTGCAAGCAAACACTTTTCTAAGTAGACCTAATTTGCAGCTACAACTTGATAAAGAATAATGCTTACAGAATAGAACACAACAACCTGAAATCTTACACTTAAGAATCTGACAGTACTGCAATTTGTTGAAGACATAATTTTTGTCTAAAAAAGAAATAAATTCAACTACTAAGGATAAAAAATTAAAACTACAAATCTACAATATACCAAAATGAAACGTATTCAAATTAAGTCCAGTGATCCGTCAGTGTGGTACCATTTAAGAACATAATGGCTTTAATACCTATTCATCAAACAAGTGCTGTAATATATAAAAGAAAATGTGACTAAGCATTTTCTTCTATAAAAATTTTTATAAATGAAGCTATGGACAAGGGCAAGCAAAACAGTCAACATCACCTAAGTCTATTAAAAAATATTAGTTAATTAATTTATTATTAATTAAAACAAAATAAAAGAAGAATATTTTGTTAAAAACATGGTGGAAGGGAAATTTCTGAGTAGAGGAGGATTCCTGGAAATAAGCATTTATAATGCAAATCATGCTAGAACTTATCTGTAGTTGTGCTGCAACCTGGACAATGTTAACAGGATGTAATGGTTTGGGTTAAAACCACAGAGGAAGACAAAGAAAAAATAACTCTCTCTCATGCCTACATCCTGGCTGGGAG
>VYZS01083621.1:0-12109 GCA_013400695.1 Neodrepanis coruscans | reverse complement strand
TCTCTCTCTCTCTCTTTCTTTCCCTCTCTTTCTACTTCTCCCTCTCCTCTCTTCTCCACGCTTTCTGGGGATTAGGGAGAGTTAAAAAGTCTGAGCAAAAGCCTCACTGGCTGAGGCTGAGGTGAGTAAGGACTAGCACTAAAAATGCACAAGAGAGCGGGGATGGTGGGGGAGGGGGGAGAGGGGGATGGCGAAAGGGGAAAAAAAAATTCTATCTCGGAAAAAGTATTAATATGGCCCCACGCCAATTTGAATGATCAAAATCCATCCAGTCCGACTCCGGGATCGGACCACAGCATCGCCGCGCGCCGGTGATGCTGCAGCGCTGCCTATCCCCCACCGTGGGGATGAGCTGGGACGGGAGCTCTTCCGGGGGTCAGCAGTACTCATACGGCCCGCTAGACGGTGCCGTCCTAAAGGCGAAAAAAAACCCAGTTAGACTCCAGCTCTGCTTTTTTTTCTGGAAAATGACCTGCCTGCGCACAGGGGACCCGCTGCTGTGCTGCGGGAGCGACTTCCGGAGCCGCAGGAGGATCCTTCTTGCTGGCCCTCTGACCGAAGATCGCTACCCGAACACACACCCGTCACAGTCCAGTGACAGGCAGAAGTGTCACAGCAGGCCCAGGGATCCCGAAGTGCCCCAACAGCAATGCCAGTCCTGTGCAACAGGGTATGGATGTAGTCAGGTGCATACATCCTCGCAGAGAGGCAAATCAAACATAAAAAAAAAAAAAACAACCAAAACAATCAGACGAGTAAAATTTCAAGGGAAGTGTTAATGTATTTCCTCACCCAGCTGCACCTGCACACCACGGCCAGGAGCACAATCAGTCCCAAAGCTGGCATATCAAAAACCCCTTGGAGAGTGCAGAGCTCAGCCCTTTGTGCAGTCCAGCCGTTGACCCAGGTGAAGCCAGTACCTGCAGCTCCAGGAAATACCCAATTTGACTGTCTGCTACACATCTCCTGGCGTCTTATCCCATTTCTCATTTACCAGTGAAATGAAGGGTTCTCTCCTTACATAGGGTCTGGCTCCAGGCTAGGGAAAGGGTTTCTCATGATTTTGACCACATCTCAGAGCTGCAAGGACATGAAACATGGTTGTCAGCCACTTCATGTCAGGTACTTCCCACTTTGCACCAAACGGGAACACTACGACATAACACAACCCTGCCGAAATTAAGGCTCTCTTCTCCCTTCTCCCTGAACCAGGCTGTTTGGAGGGACTGTATTTTCTGGCATGTATCACGTCTCTTTTTCGATGTCAAATGGCTATGCCACCACCGCGAGGCATCACCGTGAGTGCTGCCCTAGGAAGGCATCACTTAGTCAGACAGCACACCTGAGCAGGAAAATGAAAGGGTTAATAACCCAAATTGCTAATCCCATGAGGCACAGGCAATTTTTAGACCCTCAGAAGGTGCGCCATCATCGCTGACAGTGAAATTTCCCAGAGCAGGAATTATGAGTCATTTCCAAGGAAATGCTGCCGTTTACTCATTACATTAACTTTTTTTGCTGTTATTTGGCACTCTAAGAAAATATGTACCATTCACAGAAAGCTTAATCAAGTTACATTACATTTGTATATTTTTATGTGAAGGCCCTTTCTTGCATTTTTTAAGTATTCAATTCACAGAAATAACTATATTGTGCTCTATATCACATGCACATGCCACTTACAATGACTTACCTTCTTGTCTAAAACTCCTAGGTCTTTGTTTGCTTGTTTGTTTGATTCTTTATTTTTACCATGTCACAAGCAAATAGAGTGGAAACACAATGACCCAATGAGTTAGAACATGGGGTTCAATCTCCATATTAGATTTTCACACTAGTTTCAAGAGAAAACCCCTTTTAAGTATCTTCCAGTCCATATTAAAATGTCACCCGATGTCTGAGGAAGAGCCAGCACAGCCCACAGCTTTTGCTCAGAAAAAGCACAACCACCTAATTAGCATGGTTCCCAGATGGCGCACTGACAAGGCTGTATTTCCTTACTTCAGCCAATATGATTCTCTTGCTTTCTCACTTTTTCCCTCTAATTTTCCTTGATCTTGGAGCTACCACAACCAGGATGCTCCAACCAGCTGTGCAAACCAACCCTAAAAGAAACGGCATTACAGGGCACATAGCTCTCAAAGCAGAGGAGGTAGAAAACCTTTTATCTCAGCTGAGGAGCTACCAGTTCACATCCCCTTGGACTAACAATTCCAATTTGGGTCTTACCCCAAATTCTGCTATAGCTTGTGAGCTCAGAGACCATAAATAGGAAACCACCTCATCATCAGCCCTGAATCTGCTTTTCAGGGAAACCATTTTGCAAATTGGGTCATACTCACTAATAATCTGGTGATGACCAACACTGCACTGTTGCAAATGAAGCATTCACCAAAAGCAGTTCAGCCAGTGCTATTGACAGGTCCAAACAGAAGACCGGGGCCTGAGGCTTTGTCTAAAATCAAAACTTTCTGTTACTTAATTGAATTCAATTAACAAACCAAATTAATTAAACCAGAGCAAATGCCTAAGCAGGCCATGTAAATCTGTTGTTCCTTAAGGCTTATTTACAGACAATTTTGTGCTGCATTGATCATTCCTGTATAGCTTCTTTATACCAATGTAACTCATCTGAGGGTAGACGTCATTATATCACACCAGGGATGCCCTGTTTTAGCCAGAGTGATTTCCAAACACAGTTAATGAAAACAATACAAGCATTGTGTGTGTGAATTCAAACAAATACCTAAATGATTTAAGCTAAACTAAGTTTAGACAAAATTAAGCCATCCCTACAATATTGTGTTAATTGTACATCATTGCATATGCTTTCAACTTCTCCAGCCCAGAAACAAATAGTCTCATTAGTAAGTGAGACTGTAGGATGAGACATGTTAGCTCTAAGCTGCCATGAGTAAGCTACAAATTCAACTAATGTGTTTAACTTGAGTGTCATCAGTCCAATGTGTTTCCAGCACAAACTTACAGAGAACAAGGACACTTCCACGTGTCTCCTGGTTTTAAATCATCCACATACTCAAACCACTTGCAGTTCATTGATGAAAGGCATTATTGTCAAGCAGCAGTACCTCTTATCTTTCCTCCCCTTAGTCATCGCTCCACCATCACATGCTAACAGCCGTAAGCCACTTCTTCCAGCACAATCAGGTAGGAAGATTAATGCAAAACCATGTCTGCTTTAATGTATTCAGGTTCTCCCAGCACAGCCACAAGCTAAATGTGCCTGAGTGACTTTGGCACCAAAGCTATGAGATTGTTTTCTTAGCCATCACATGACTGCATGCCCCAGAGAGAGGCCTGCCTATAGTGAAGGGCTGCATATTTGTACTTCTGGAGAAACTGGGAGCTACATAAAATCGATGACTGTGGAACAGTTTGCTGACTTCTCTTGGCTTAACTTGAGTACCAGAGATCAGGCCTTTGCTCCTGGCACTGTCACCAGCCCTGTGTATGGTCCTAATCCCTTCCTATGACCTGGATCCTTTTCTGCCTTTGCATCTCTCCTGTATGTGGAAGTCATAAATGTTTTGGGGCAGGAACCAAGACTTCATCCTAAGAGATTTTCAAGCCTCAACTGGATGAAGTCCTGAGCAGCCTAGTCTGACCCCAGAGTCAACCAGCTATGAGCAGGATGTTGGACCAGAGCCCTCCTGAGCTCCCTCCCAACTTGAGCTATCCTGTGGCACTGTGATACATAGCAAATAGCACATGGAGTCAGTGTGGGTTCGGGAGAAAGTGGATGGAAAAGGCTTCAAAGAACAAATATTTTTTGGTTGCCAGATCATCTTTACTACAACAGAGAAAAGTACCTTCTCTGTTCTTAAATACAAGGAATTCATGAAATTAAATGGGAAAGTCTACCCAGACATTCAACAAGGTGTTTATCTCATGGAGTGCTTTGGGAAGCAATAGTAAATGAACAACAAATTCTGACTTCTGGGAGTTCAGGCCAAAACTTTCAACCTTGTCTATTAAGATTTTAACTTCCCTGTACAAAATCAGAAAAATTAACTACAACTACTTCAGTTAAGTGTAGATTAGGCCATGGAAGTTTGAAATTAGACCAATATAAATGAAATCATCATGAAGGTCTAAGGTTATCTCCTATATGCAGCCTCTTTCTTAATACGATCAATTCATTTCCTCTGAAGATTCAGAAGAATAGCATCAGTAACCACAGCAACATTGAAACGCAAGTATCATTTTTAGTTCCATGATGTAGGCTGCACAAAATAAGAGAACACATTTTGAAAGTTCTCATCGCAACCTACTTTATTTTTTCATGGGTTTATTTTAATAACAAAACATGTATCTGGGATTTTTTTTTATAATTCTTAAAATTTTCAATGGCAGATGATTGGTTTGCATTCATTGTAGCTCACAGTGAGGAAGTCAATGAAGCCTCAGTTCTTCTGCCTCTGACTGCATTCTTCTCAGCACTAAGGAGATAAATTTGGCCCCCTGCCCTCATCTTTCTGGACCAAAAGCAGAGTTTGAAACTCCTGTTGCAGATCAGGAAGAGACCCAAACAATATTTCTGAGCATTGCACCACGCAGGCCAATGGGTCTCAAACATCCAAATCAGTGGCTTCCTGCCTCTCCTCCTACAACTGGAGGGCAATCTAGGTCCATGCATGAGTGCTTGTCCAGTGCGCCCTGCAGCATCAGGATATGTTCAATCAGACCACAGCACCAGGAGCCTCTACACCGTGCCTGGGGCACAACTGGCCCAACCCAGAACACTCATCTGAGAGGAGCCTTTGCAGAGGGATGCTCATCAAAGCCACCTCTACATCCCATGTACACCAACACACTGGACACACTGTCTCTGGGAGACCAAAGTGAGCTTTGAGAGACATCATGACCCAGGGACCCTTCATTCAGTGGGGTACAGGCCATCAGAAAAGGTTGCAGCAAAGACCTCTGTCTTGCGTGGAGGTACAGAGGTGATGGAACTCTAGAGTTCCATCACCGAGGCTCTCCAGCAGGGCGCCTTCCTCTCCTGAGATATGGGACATATCAACTTCTAAAAGTAGACCTCTCCAGCATCTCATTGAGAACTACTGCATTTACCTTCAGGAACCTAAACAGAAGCCAAATAATTTATCAGCAGTCCTGGCTAACCAGGGAGGTCTCAGGTGACTAGTAGTTGGTAAATGTCATTTCCATCAATGTGAAGGGTCAAAAGGAGGATCTGGGGAACTACACACCTGTCGGCCTGACCTCGCTGCTGGGGAAGGTCATGAAGCAGATCCTCCTGAGTGCCATCACATATCATGTTCAGGAAAACCAGGGCATCAAGCCTAAACTGCATGGGTTTGTGAAAGGCAGGTCCGCCTTGAACAAACTTCTATTGGAAGGTCACCTGCTTACTGGATGAGGGAAAAGCTATAGTTGTTCTCTACCTGGACATAAGTGAAGCCTTTGACACCATTTCTCACAGCATTCTCCTTAAAAAACAGTCTGCCAGTGGCTTGGATGTGTACATTGTTCATTGGGGAAAAAGCTGTCTGGACGGCAAGGCTAAGAGAGCAGTGGTGAATGGAATTACATTCAGCTGGGGACCAGTAACTAGCGGTGTTCCCCAGGTCATAGTTTTGCAGCCAGCCCTGTTTGACAATCTGGACAAGGGGACTGAGTGCACTCTCTCAGTTTGCAGAGACATCAAGTTTGGCAGGAGTGTTGATCTTATAGAGGGCAGGAATGCTCTGCAGGGGGATCTGGACAGGCTGGATCAATAACCCAAGACCAATTTTACAAGGTTCAACAAGGCCAGGTGCCAGGTCCTGCACTTGGGTCACAACAATGCCATGCAGTGCTACAGGCTGGGGGAAGACTGGCTGGAAATCTGCACTGTGGAAAAGGCTTTGGTGTCTTGGTTGACAGCAGGTGAACATGAGCCAGCAGAGTACCCAGGTGGCCAAGAAGGCCAATGGCATCCTGACATGTATCAGCAATAGTGTGGTGAGCAGGACCAGGAAAGTGACTGTCCACCTGTACTCAGCACTGGTGAGGGCACATCTTGAATTCTGTGTTCAGTTTTCAGCCCCCTCTACAAGAAAGACATTGTGGTGCTGAAGCATGCCCAGAGAAGGACAAAAATTCTGGGGAAGGGTCTGGAGAAAAAGTCTTATGAGGAGCAGCTCAGGGAGCCCAGAGAGAAGGAGGCTCAGGTGGGACCTTAGCACTCTCTACAACTATATGAAAGGAGGTTGTATCCAGGTGGGGATTGGTCTCTTCTCCCTGGTAGCAAGTGATAGAACAAGAGGAAATGGCCTCAAGCTGTACAAGGGGAGGTTTAGGTTGGCTATTAAGGAAAAAAAACTTTTGGAATGGTTCTCAAGCTCTGGAACAGGCTCCCCAGTGAAGTGATGGAGTCACCCCCCCGAAGGCATTTAAAAGATGCGTAGATGTGGCAGTAGGGGACATGGTTTAGAGCTGGGTTTGGCAGTGTTAGTTTTATGGTTGGACTGGATGATCTTAAAGGTCTTTTCCAACCTAAATGACTCTATGGATTCTATGGAAAGATTCTTTTTCAGCCAAATAAATTAAGAAAAAAAAAAGAATAATAGAAACATCTTCACAGTGCAGAATCACTTCCACTGAAAGACTTGACAGGACCAAAACTGGAAAAGAAGAAATTGAATGACATCCTGTGGGGTCCTGACATACTACTGCTTTTATGCAACTAAGAGACATTTGTTCCATTTATCGTATGTCACTCTAGAAGGAAATGCTCTTACATGAAAGTACAGCTATGACCTTCCTCAAAATACTTATCTGACACTTTCCCACCTCCAGTAAGAGAATAAATAACTCCCACAAAGATTCAAAAGTCTTTGAGTACCTCTATATTCATGTCTTCATTTTTCCCTGTTTTTAAATGAGTTATTAATCCATGAGCAAATGTGTTCTTTGATACTTCACAACTTATTATGTTTGAAGAGTCTTTAGTGTTGGATCTTCATGAAAGCCTTTTGGAAACCCAAGTACATGACCCAGATTGTCTTAGCTCCCATGCTGATTTGGTAAGGATGGCCTTACCTCAACCTTAAACCACAGTAATTTGATGGTAGGTTTTTTAGTTGGTCTTCCTACTGATGCTATGAGAGGAATAACACATTTGTTCAAATCTGTGGTATTTTCAGACCATTTTTATGTCACCTGGGAACATTTAACCCTTTCATCTGTTTCCTTTCAAACCTAATCATATTTATATTGTTCTTTGTTGGGTTTTGGGGTTTTTTTTAAGTTGAACATTGTGGCTTTGACAGTAGAATGTTAAACCCAGGCCTCTGCACAGCTCCAGTTTCAGTGGAGAACCACTGCTCCACCTGTCTTTTCTCTGACTAGCTCCTCTGTGGTGCAATCTACAAATGTATTCCGAGCATCAAGTTGCAATCATATTGCAGATACTTAATTTATATTACATATCTCATTGGTTTTTCTGCATTTGTCATCATTCTAATCACTTATTCATCCATCCTGGGCTGAAGTATAGTCTTAACATTGCATTTTTGCTATCTAAATCCCAAGTTTTTATGCATGGTGACTTTGTGTTTTGAGTCAATCATTTTAACTATTCATCTCATTCGCCTGCATGTCTTTTTAATTTATAATAGCACTGTTAGAGCTGGACAGCCATTCTTTCTTTTTTTCTTTTTTTTTTTAGTAATTTTTTTTTATCTAGCTGATACAATTTTCCAATGGTTATTGTTTTCATTTCCAGTTCTGAGATGTCTACTATGTCAACTTTCAAATTTGAAAGCAGATACACCTGTTCCCTGATTTCAGCTTTTAGACTTCTAATGTTCAGTGGAAGCACACACCCCTTGATACAGTTACCTCTGTGTGTGTGTGTCTGCACGGGCATGGTCACGTACTCATGCAGCTTCCTTAAGTACGAAATTTTCTTCAGACTATTCTTCACTGTTTCTCTCCTGGGTTATCAGTGTCTACACTACCACTCATCTGAATATCTTGTTTTTCATGCCTTCATGCCAGAGGACGTGCCTTTCAGATACTATAGCTCTTGGCTTTCTCACAGTTGTTTATTAATCTCCCATACAACTTTTTCCACTTTGAATGCTACTTTCCATTTCTAGGAATTCTAATTGTAGAAACCGCATTTTCAAAAGCTTCCCATGGGTATGAGCTGATTTTCAGACTTTCTGTACATCCAAGTGGCATTGTGAGCATTTCAGCAAAGTTGGCCATGGGAAAAGGCAGACGACTATGCAGCTACTTCATAAAGGTTTACCAAGATCTCCCACTGCTGCATCCAGCTGGCATCACAAACATAGTTATCTACATGCTTGATAACCAAAGTATCTTCTGTTTTAGCTTTCCTCTTCCCATCCATGAGGAGAAAATTCCCATGGCATTCCCAAAGGGAATATCTCCAATGCTCCCTGGGCAGAAGTCTATTAACAGGATAATTTCCAGTTCTGACAGGTTGCTGCCTTTTTGCCATTAAAGTGTTTTCTCCTGCAATAGTCTGTGTAGCTGGCCTAGAGGTGACATTTTTCTTTTATTTGCCTCAAAGTCTTGATGATTGACCTTTTTCTTTATTCCCAGCTTTAGTTTTTCACTAAAATAGCTTTCTTTATGTTCCCCTTAGCCTCACTAGAGAACAGTTTGTACTTAACTTGGACCATTTTTTCCTAAATAGAAGACTTCTCTCCTCTGATAAACTAGGATCCTCCATGGGGATTTAAATCTGTAGTACAATGAAAGTCAAACTATATCAATTATGTGTTATCCTCCAGAAGACTGTTCACATACCTGAACAAAGAGAATATGACAAAGCCCTAGAAGTGTTTATCAGATTTGAGAGATTGTATAACAGCAAGAGGTGGTGAACAGTGGGTAGGTAGCATTTATACATGTCCTGTGAATCATAAGCTTCTTCAAACTAGGGTTTCATACCAAAAATACCGTCTGCTTGTCTTCAGAATCAGAGAAGAGGTTTCCTTTAAACAGATAGCTACAGACTCTTTTATTTCACAAAAGAAATGTCAGGGGAGAGAAGGGAAGAAAAAATTTTGAAAATAAATAGAAAAAACATATTTTCAATCTAACAGGAAGACACACCTAGTATCCTGTCAAGATGTGTTGAGTTTGGGAAGTTCATCCCAACAGCCAAAGTCTTTGATAACAAAAAAAATGCAGGAGTATACCTGGTGGAATCCTGCTAGCAAGATACTCATCAGCCCACACCATGCTGGGACTTGTGCTCATGTGCCAGTGTGGGACATCAGACTCAGTGGGAGGCTTTGCACTGACTTTGGCAGCTGGTGTCTGGTTTCTAATCAGCCTGTAGAAAAGGTATGCCTATGAACGGCTTACTCTCTCTTTGCAGTACTGGCTCCTTGGTGATTAAAAAACCAGGGAAGTTCTATTTACAAACAGGAAATTGCTGAAAATTATTTGAGAATGGCAATTACACTCTTCCTGACTGTGGCCCAAAGCAACAGGAAAGTTCTTTCATTTTTGTCCAGGAATTCCTGTCTGCCATTTTGGGGAAATGTTGAAGCCCTGGACTAGCTTGATCAAAGCCTTCCTACACTGTCAAACTCACTAATAATTCATAAAGTGTAAGAAACTGGAACTTGTCACAAAGTATGCTGTAATGGTACATTTTTTAAAAGATGTTGACTATATTCTTTATTTCAGCACTTAGAAATAGACATATCCTTTAATTGCTTAGCAGCTGCCAGTTTAATGCTTAAAACGTGATATAATCCAGTTAGTCAATGAAGCAATTCCTGCACATGTGCTTCCAAGGGATGTGCTCATTGAAATGTCTGGCAAACCATTTCTGTGACCTCTTCATTCACACCATAATGCAGATTCAACAAGTAAGCTAAAACTTCAGGTCTACTTAAGTGATGCACTCTGTCTAACACCAGACAAATCCACTATATCATCTCCTAATCTCTTAATATTCATGTCTCTTCCACTGAATCTCAATTGTACATACTCTGATCTCAATGTGAAGCATTTGGGATTAATGTCCACATTTTAAAAAGCAGTCACTTGTTCTGGTGACCTCAGTATCTGAAGGCCAACTTGAGAAATTTGATCTGAAACTGGATACAGGATCTGAATTTGTAGATGGCACAGAGCCTCCTACTCCAAAAATCAAACCAAATTTTTCTTGACTTTTCCGATGGAAATCTAATTTACATGTAGTTTTTTTCTGACTGACTGTTCCTGCATTGTCAGTTTTATTCCAAGGTGAGTTACAGGTCACTGGGCAAAAGCAGGAAATCTCAAGTGGACATAGTGGCCTGCTTTTGCATAAAGTCTCCCAAAATTCCCCAAATCTCATCAACTCTTTCACTTTCTATTCACTCAGGAGACAGCAGAGTCTCTTCATACCTGAGGGCGAGAATATTTCCACATCTGCCCTCTCCTTGCTGTTGTGCACCCAACAGGCCCATCAGCCATCATCTCAGGTATCCATGGGAATGGCATGCAATGGGAATGCTGCAGCATTCAGTGTTATATGAGTAGTGCCTAACTACAGGCTTCGAGACAGGCAGCAAGCTGGCCAGGTCCTGAGCTGTCTGGGGCTGATTTATGATCAAAGGAGAAAAAAGTTTCTCACTAAAAATTGAGTCTCACATTGGAAAGGGGAAGTTCCCATCAGCTACCAGCAACAATAGGGAAAGAAAAAAGATGCTTTGAAAAGAATGAGTCTGATGGAGCTCTCAGACTTATACATCAAAATAAGAAGACAAATAATAGCCTAAATGTCTTTCTGTGTAAGAGATACATTATGGAGTCATAGGTAGTGGGTTTCTTCCTCATCTCTTTAAAGAAATTCCTAATCCTTGGATATGAGATTGTATCATAAGCAGCCTTAATCAACTTCCTATCACAACTCTGTTCTCTGATCTTGAAAACACACTTTGTAAATACAAGACTCCTGTTGCTTCTGTTTTGAGATAATCAGACTTGTAAACAAAGCATTTAAAAAACTGGATTACTTTTGTTGTTGATCATAACTGCAAAATTTGTCACTAGAATTGGGATGTGATAGGGAAGGGGGCAAAAGAGATTGTAAACTTACCTATCAAAAGGGAGATCATTCTCTGCAATAAGTAGGATTTTACGTATTCAATAAAAAGGAGCTGAGAAATAATTCTGCAATAAAAGACTTCTTGGCACCAGAAAAAAGAGGCAAATATAAACATAAACCTTGAAATCCCAAGCATGTATATTTAAATCCTGACTGGTGTTGCTTGCCAGAGACAAATTTAATATTCAAGGTCAAAAGAAAACTTGTACAGAAAATCTCTAAGACAAGATTTCTCATTAATCCGATTGATTGAAAAAATAGCTTGGGAAGGAAGATGCATGCCTGCTTCTTCCTAAACCTAAGATGAGTACATTTAGCAGTCAATGTTTCTGGAGTTTTAGTGCAACTGGATGAAAGGAATTGATTTTCAGAGGTTGAGAGTTGGCCCAAATGTTAAATCTCAAAATTTTTGTCAGGGTGTTTGCTTAGGAAATAAGATGTCTCAAGGCATTTGTCAGCTTTGAAGAGCACTGGCCAAGATGTGCATTTTAATATTTGATCCTTCCAATGGCTCCTATAATGCTTTGTAATCATAATGAAATGTAGGAAACAGTTGGTAACAATCGCCTATGTCTTAGTACTTTTGTTACGTTTTATTATTTAAAACAAAAATCCTGGATTTGTAACAGGGAACCGAAAGTGGAAAATCAAGGATCTTGGTGCCAATAAAAAGAAGATGTAGGCTCATATGACTAAAAATCAAGGTCCTTTTAGGAGATTCAAGACACACCCTAAAATCAGAGACAATGATCAAAATACAATCCATTATATATAATTCATTGTAATGAAAAAGAAATGTTAAAATCACACTTGGAGAAAAGTTAATATCAGATAGAACAAAAAAATTATAATCTTTCTGCATTTTGGCAAACTGTTATCACTGTTTAACAGTCTCCAGAGATGCTGAAGTCCAAACCAACCTCTTTACTAACACCTTCAAAACTAAGATAATTTTATTTGAAGTCCTGGAATAGAAGATACTGATTGTAATGGTTTGGGTTA
>VYZS01083619.1:0-18441 GCA_013400695.1 Neodrepanis coruscans | reverse complement strand
GTAATTGATTCTCAGTTGATTTGGTTCCACAGACTGCAGCTACTGGAGTACCAATGGGACTTCAAGGAGCCCCTGGTGTTTGAAATGCACTGTGTGAGCAGCATGTCCTGAGGAGGATTGGAGAAGATGTGTTATGTGAAACCATTGTTCACTGCTGCTCTCCCAGAGCTCTTCCTTCCAGGGAGACCCAGTCATGGGCAGCAGGGGAGAAGTGTTCACAGAGCAGCTCTGCCAGAGATGCTGTGCTGATCTCCTCCTGCCAGCGTGGGAGGAAGTCCAACCACAGATAACATGTACAATCTAGTTCTGGTTTCCTCTGTGCCCTGTTTCTTAGGGAAGAAGGAGGTCATTGAGCATCAAAAGTAGAGATACTGTTTTTTGGGGAAAGATTTAACAAACTGAATACATAGAAAAAAGTACTTAGTATGGAACTAAAATTATATTTGTCCATTCAAATGAAGTAGTTAAAGTAGTTCAATAGTTTAACTAATTTTAAGGAGTGATTAACCAAGGAGTTCATTGGGTAGGACCAAGTCATGACAAAGTGGAGCTGTGACACTGGATTTCCAAAAATAGCATCACTCCATCCAGCTGTGATGTATATGAAGAAGAGTTTAATGATGATGCAATAGGAGTGTAATTAATAATAAGGAAATGTCATTAGCGGAGATGTGATATGCAAAGTATTCTACAAAGATTGCAAGACTTCCATCCTTGTTTACATGTGAGAGTAGATTGGAGTATTGCACTGAATTATTAACAGTCTTGCATTTTGGTTGCTGACAAAGATCTCCCAGCAGTGCCTGGTAAGAGTATTTTTATTTTAGGTTAGGGGTGGGAAGTACTTAAGTGGCAGGACCCCAGGCTATTGCTGCAGTTGTTATTCTGATGTATGGGGAGAAAATCCTGGTTATTTACAGTGGAGGGGTTTTAAAAATCATTTCCGAGGAATGATGACTGAGGAAGAATGAATCTGTTCATGCTGGGTTAACTCCTAAGATGCAGGTCACACACTTGGAGTAGAAAGTTGGGGTTGCAGAGAAAGGAGAGCTGGTAAGAGGAAAGAAGAGTCCTTGCACAGACCAGATTTTCTGTCACGTAACCACAGGTGACTGTGAGGAAACCACTGTTGGCCCAAGTATCGATTTTTCCTGGTGGCTCAATGAAAGTCAAACCACTTGATTCTAGAGATGTTTGATTTGCTGTTCACTTATCAAAACAGTTAAAAAAGGTAAACTGGAGCACTGGCTGTGCTTTTAAATCTTTACTTTTCTGCTCTTCTTAAGTTTAACTGAGGTATTCTGTGGTGTGTAGCTTCACATGTCTATAAAAACACCTACTTAAACCATGTACCATGAAGTTCTGTGGTAGATGAAAAGCAATGAAAACACCAGTGAAACACTGAATTTGGGGTTTTGCTTCTTAGTTTGCCTTTGTTGGAAGAAAGACAATTCAGGTTCATCCTGTTTTACCATGGACGTGTCTGATAGCCTCGCTCTGTCTTATTTTTTATGTTCATTGGGGCTTTTATCTCAACAGTATCTGTCCAAATTCGACTTGAATTAGGTGCATTTTGCAGTCCTGATGCCCTAATTGTATCTGCTAATGCTCAGCTCATTGAGGCCAAAGCTTAGCATTTTTATGGTCAATATTATCCTGTTCATCCAGCTCAGATTAGAGCATGAGCATTAACCTGTATCTTCAGTAGTTTATGGATGTCAGACCATGTCACGGGATAATCCAACTGGACACCGATCTTAATGCACTCTCCTCGAAATACTCAATTACATCAAGCTTGATTTCATTGTGCTGAATTCAATTTACTCATTGCAAAAGCTGTGCTTTTCCTGATTGAATTCCAGCTGTAATGAACAAGCAAATGTAGTTTAGTTTTTGGTGGGTAGTGAAGACATACACAGTCCCAGGGGTTTAGACAACAAACTTCGTATGTTTTTCTTATACAATAAGTAATACTGAAGTTTGAATAAAAGTTGACTTCAGTCACTTTGGGGTTAAAAAAATGTTGTTCAACATAAGTTCTGTTTCCCAGCAAAACCTTCATTTGTCCTATATATAGCAGAGGAATTGCAGAATTAATTACTTTATTTAAAATAATGTATATTACTTGAAAGAATATAGATTGCATTATTTTCCTTTTTATTTAGCCAACTGTGTATTTAGTCGTTGTTCATGGTGGAAGATAGATAGCTACAGCAGAAAAGCAAAAAGGAGGAGAGAGCAGAACAAATTCTACAGCTGAGGTGAGAATAAAAAGAAAAGTTCACAACTTGACAAGTGTGTGCCTTGGTCACAGCTCTGTGAGATACGGTCACAGAAAGTGTGAACTGCCCTCAATTCTGCTGAAAAACATTTGGCCACATGCTTGTCTGTTCTTCTGACACTGCAGCTTGTGCCAAATGAAATGTAATCATTCTTTTTATCATCTTGCTCAGTTCTATGATTATTATCTTCCTTTGTGACATCTGAATAATAAACACACAGGTGACATTGGAGTGAGGTTATGATTGAAACGTGTATTTCAGCATCATTAGCTGGACATTTTACTGCTGTGTGTAACAGAGGTGAGGACTGAAAATAAAATGCTTTCCTGTGAAATGAAGTGTTCAGGCACATTAGTACTGCTGAATGCAACAAGTTCTAAGTGTCATAAGTTTCTTTCTGCTTAATTCTTGAAGGATATTTACTGTCTTTGCCATAGTCTCAGATAAGATAGCTTGTCAGTATTTATGTAGAAGAGTTCATATTGGAATAAACACTACAGGAAAACAAGGCCATGGCAAAATCTTTTTTAAAGCGAAGATAAAAATCAATAAATTTTGACAGCTGTCTCTGTCTTTAGTTTGCAGCATTGTGCCACATGTGGGAACTGAAATAGTGACTGTGTTGCCAAACATGGTGATACATATCCCAGCATCTCAGTTACTGAATTATTTTCTTCAGATGAATTTGTTTCCTTTTTGTCCTAAACATCATAACTAGTGCAGAGGATGTAATTACATCTGAAAAGTTTTTCTTCATCTTTAAAATCTGTGAAAAGTTGTGTCACACAAAGCTTTAGAGGTCATTGATTTGACTGCAGTGCACATTGGCAGGTGCAGTTCTTTAGGAGCTTATCTCAGGTTCTTGTTGGCCTGTTTAATCCTTGCAAGGAGACTGCAGTATCACAAATTCCCAACAGTTATCCTTGTTGACAGTCTCTGAATGAATGGACACTGAAACTCAGCCACCTTTGGTGAAAGAAGAGTGGTCTTGTCAGATCTAATTTGAGGTACAGAGAATTGCTGCTTGTTCTTGGTCTGTAGTTAAATAAAAGCTTCAGTGTCCAGTTCTGTGAATTTGGCTGCTTTCATAAACGCTGTTTCTAAGCATAATTTATCATTACAAATGGCTTGGGAAGACAGGCTCTCTGCCCTACATCCTCACAAAAGCCAGGAGTTACTGCCTGACAAAGCTTTGTTAGTGTGTTAGGTATTGACTGGCTGTGTTTCTGTGCACAGCTTTAGGTCAGACCAAGTAATTGCTTTCAGATTGGGTTTAGCAACCCTTCCTCTTTTTCCTGGGAGTGTGTGACTCGGAGCTGCATTCTCACCTGCTCTGGCACGACACTGGTGTTGCTTCATCAGAAGGGTGGAGGAGACATTGCTACTATCCCACTTTAAATGAATGTTATGCATTTTATCTCTAGTATTCTTAGATATGTGTTTAGTTCATCAAAAACTGTATTAATAAACTCAGATATGACTTTAAGTCGAAAAATGTCTTTCACCTTTTAAGTAGGAGATGGTTAAGGGAAAAAAATCCCTTTGGATCATCCTGGTGCTTTGATGCAACACTGTCAAATTATGGCCAGAACTCAGGCAGAGTCTTTGCACGTGTCTAATTCTGGGAGACCAGGGTACAAAAAGTGAAAAACTTTGAGGGTACTTTTGTAACTGTTGCTCAAAACCTCATTTCCTTCATTTTGAACGTTTGGAGTAGTGGCTGTGGTTTGTGCTATCAGACAGTGAGAACTGCCAGCTATTATTTACTGTTTTCAACCACTTACACCCCTGAGATGTTTCATTGGTCAGCTCAAATGGCAAACAGCTCCAAATTCCTGCAGGTCTGCAGAGTTACTGCAGTTCTCTCCTGGGGTTTGTCAGTGCAGGGACACCTTTACCTTGCAGAGTTGGTGGATGTAGCTTTCTTTCAGTGTTTCTACCCACTGTCTAAATTTGGGTGCTTATATAATTTGTTTTGGTTGGGGGTTTTTTGTTTTGTGGTTTGGTAGGAGTCATGTGAAAAAGCCCACAAGGCCTTGGTTGCCCCAGCTGAGACGCTGGTACCTTTCAGAAAGGAGAAGTAAACAGGGCAGTGACGCAGGTTGTGCAGAGCTGTTCTCGCGCGCGGCCGCAGGAGTTCGTTACTCCCCTCCTTCTCTTCTGGGCTCCTCACTGGCACCTTTGAGAGGCTGCAGGCAGAAAATCAGATATGGGTGCAGTGCTGACGTCTTGCAGTCTCTGCAGTGTTCACTAAGGTGGTTTGTTTTTAATTCTTCATGCCAAAAGTGTTACAGGAAGGTTCAGAGAAGTCACTCAATTGTGTCACGTATGTGGACAAAAAGAAGATGGTCAGTTCAGCTGAATTTACTTCTGTTCTCAGCTAAATGCACTTTTCTAGTAAAGTGAAAAGAAAACAGCAACTGCAATTCATAAGAGCAGGTGTTATGTTGACAAATGCTGGGAGTTCAGACCTTGGGGTGTTTTTGTGGCAGTGTCATACGTGGGTAACTGTGACTGTGTTTTTACATGAAAAACATTGTATTTGGTAACCTTTAACAGGCATTTCTGCCTTATGGGAGTCATTGACTGCTTTGCTCTTACCATGCACTGTATGTTACTGCAGCTGATATCTGATCTACTGTGCTGAAAGGTTTTTAATAGGTTTAGTGCTTTTATTCAGTTTCTTACTATAAAACATTTATTTGCAGAAGCACATCTCATAAATCAGTTATTTTTTAAAAAAGTAAAATCGACCATAGAGCCTTCTTTATAACTGAATATGCCATAAATTGAAATGAATAATTTCTCTTGTTTCTTTTGCTGTTTCTCTTTGTGTAATAAACAATTACAGATTTGCATTTTTTGCTGTTTGGGCAGATACAATAATCAGATATTCCTAAGGGAAGAGATTCATCCTTCCAGCTGCCCAGAAGAAGTAATAGAGTCAGGGAAAACTAACTTAGTATTCATTATTTTATCTTCTTCTTATAGACCTCCACTAGTCAGGCAATCTTCTGCCTTCAGTCTGGTATTTGTCAGCTTTTCCGAGAAACTCTTATTCGCAAGGGATTTGTGGAAATTCAGACTCCTAAAATCATTTCAGGTATCGTATGTGTGATCCAGCAGCTACAGGTGTGTTTGTTGTACAGTTGCTCAGTTTACCTCTCTGCCCAAAATCTAGTAAGGTTTTGTTTTAAAAACATAAAGTTTAATTTCTAGTTTAGATGCAACATACCAAAGTTCTAGCAGGTGTCAGACTTGTTCTTTACTGTTCTCCTGACTCTGGATGTTAGAAGAATGACAAGACAAACGTCATATATCTGATCTGTGTACTTTGCAGTGCATATTAAGTTTTTATTCTAATCATATGCCTTGTTGCTCCAGTCAGTGTTCTCAGTGTTGAGCATTGCCAGTTCCATTTCCAGCATCAAAACAAAGCCCCACTCTAATTTAGATTAAAAGCAGATCCCATCATAGAGATGTTAAACATATCATGGTATAAAATATGGTGCCATTATATACAATTTGTCACTTGTTTAGTGACAATGAGCATGTGGCTAAAGAGAAGATGGTAGACCTCTTTCTTTTTGGAGGTGTGACACAACAGCTTCAGCCTGACTTGAGGTCTGGAAATGCAGATTTTGCTTCTGGTTCTGTTGATTTGCTGTATTGTTTTCATAAGTCAAATGGATGATTTATTGATGGATGTTTTCCTTCCATCTTATTGTTGTCCTTTGAGGTTTTGTTGATGCTACTGAGACATTTGGCATGGAAAATGGGGGCAGAATATTTGTGTTGCTCTCATGGAACATTCATTAAGTGAATGCGTTTTGCTTACTGAATTTTATGCTTCTGTATTTTTATTTTTGAAGGCAGCTCTTGATTGAGATAAAAAAATCAGCATTTTAACAAAATACACGCAAGCAGCTTTTATTTCAACATGGAAAGTACTGTAGAGGATTAGATTTTTCCTACAGAGACAGTTTTACTGTATAAAGTACTAAAAGACTCCCAGGTAGTTTATTTACTTGGGACCTTTGAGGAAGTGTGCAGTTCTTACTGTGCAGTGTACCATTGAAAGCAGGCAAGCAAGCATCCTATTGTTTGAATGAGACCATATTTTCTAAAAATTCCTAAGCTAAGTCAGTCCTCACTAAACTTCAAATTTAAATAGGTGTTCTAAAACTTGAGTTTTTAAAAACTACCTGTGTTGAAAAATTGCTTTGAATATCCTCTACAACCATTTCAGTGGGAGTAATGGTGGTTAAAGAAAAGAAACATTAATCTTAGTGGAATGGTTAGTAATAATAATGACTTTACCTAGAGTTATATTAACATTAGACCTTTGAAAGAGGATTAATTTTTTGCTCTGGCTTGTTTTGTTAGCAATTTAGGCAGATACACCTCTCACGTCCCACCCTGGGGACAGTTTGCAGGAGGGGATACAAATGACGTGTCCTTGGTTCCTGTGCTCTCAGGGTAACTGTCTGTGCAAACTCAAACTGAGAAAAAGCTTTCTATCTTTGTTATGTGGTAAATCTGGGTTTGGCTGTGAGAGAGATTTATGCCTTCAGTTAGAGAGGGTGGTCCTGGCAGAACAGGGTGTGCACTTTGGTGCTGGGCTCCGCATTCCCCCCTGCAGGCTGCACTGGTGGACATGGGTATCCTCAGGAATGCTGGGCTGCAGGCAGGTGTGCTGCTACAAACATGTATCCTCTGCTGCTCTCAAAGGTGAAGCACAGCTGGGAACAGTAACATTTTAAACTACACAACTAAATTTGCAGATTTGCAAGACAAGGTTTGACAGTCCTGAGCTGCAAAATTTCCCTTGGCGTGACTGGATGCAAATGTATCTTTTTCCTCAAATATGCCTTGAAGAAAAATCTCTTTCTGATCTCTAAATGTTAGACCAATAATCTGTTCTCCCTCTGATTTATTTTTTAGATTCTTATTTTAATAATTACTTACAAAAGTATTTGCTTTTCAGCTGCCAGTGAAGGAGGAGCCAATGTATTCACTGTGTCTTACTTCAAAACCAGTGCCTACCTGGCTCAGTCCCCACAGCTGTACAAGCAGATGTGTATATGTGCTGACTTTGACAAGGTTTTCTGTGTTGGGCCAGGTAAGAAAAGCTTTGCTTTATCCAGTGTGTGGAGTGAGCCCTGATGGCTTTTAGCAGCTGCAGCACTAACAAGACAACACACACACTGAAGGGCTCTGAGTGGTTTCACTTCACATGGTTTCGCTTACCAAGCACAAATGGCAGTTGAGGAGACTGAAGAGAATAAAGTTGACAGAGAAGTTGCTGGAACAAAATTAAATTGCTGAAATGAGGGTGGAATAGTCTTCTCCAGTGCCAGCTGTTCTGTGAGGAGGAAGAATGGAGTTGCACTGGATATTGGTAATGTGGTGGAGGCAGTAAAACATGGAACAGCATTGTGATAACTGCAGCCACGGTTTCCTATTCACTGTGCCAATTAGTTGCCTTTGCTTGCCTGGAATTAACCAGTTAAAATAGGCAACTAGGTTTGAGATTGCATATCAACATAGATCCCTTGCTTTTGTACATGTACCAAACAACATTATTCATAACACCCCTACTTTTAACTGGGCTGTCAGTAAATAATAAAAAATAATTTCCAGTCCTATGCTCTCCTTTCTCAAAAGCTGACAGGACATGGACTCTTTAGGTGGTAATAACAGCATTTTTTCCTAAAACCTCAAATGATATAGAGATAACGTGTAAATGCTGGAAAACAAGTCAATAACAGCTTATAGAAAAAAAAATTCCAAGTAATTGAGAAGGTCTTAAATTTCTTGTTAATTACTAACAAATGAGTCATGGTTTATAGGAAGACATGTTTATATTAGAGTCATACATCTGAAAAAAAACCATCCCAGAAGACACAGACGTGTACAAGTTCACATCCTCTGAAGAAGACAAAACTGAAAGTTCTTGCCTTCCCAAAAGCTCACCTGTTTTTTCAGCTTGTGTCTGTCAGTCTAAGGAGAGATCCTGCCTCTCTGGGGGTCTTGCCTGCTCTGTATCCTTGGAGCAGCACAGCTACAGTAATGCTGTCACTGTTACAAATGGTGCTCAGAGGCTGCTGGCTTTCTTTTTGTTGTTCAGTAAGAGCTGTCTAAGGACAGCCTGTGTGTCTGATCCAAATGCTCATGTGGTTGTCAGTATTATTTTTCCAAGTAGAATAAGTTTCTGTTGTTTAATTTTACAGTGTTTAGGGCTGAGGACTCCAATACCCACAGACACCTGACTGAGTTTGTTGGTCTGGATATTGAAATGGCTTTTAACTATCACTATCATGAAGTGGTGGATGAGATTGCAGACACCTTGGTGCAGATATTCAAGGGGCTTCAGGAAAGGTAATAAGTGCATTTTGTTCTTTTAACGAGCAACTTTCTTTGACATCTCTTGCACTGTGGTATGACATGGATGAGCTTTGTATCCTCAGCTTGTCAGATAATCATTGGTAATCTGATCTAGAATGGAACTTCAAAACAAACATTTTTGCCTTGCTCTTAACTATTTCTTTGTTCATGACTTTTAAAGTTCACTCAAGCCATAGGTCAATAAACTATTTTTTGCATCTCCTGGAGTACGCTGGCTTGCACTAAGAAATTATCCAACATTCATTTAACATGTCCTTCTTTTTCTGCCACTAGAGGTAAATTGTTCTATTTTGAAAGTGGTCTTAGTGTTTGCAATGTAAGAAAGTTTGCCTGAATCAAAATTACTGTACCAATCTACATCTGTGTCACAATAACAGCAAAGATTTTTTTTTCAGTCTAACTCATTAAAAAGCCAGACCAAAAGTTTAGGAAATGTTTTTCATTTGTTTACAAAATAGACTGTCTTGCCAGCAGAAATGCAAATCTCATCTGTCCAGAAGGAAATGTCTTGGTTGTATTTGAAATAGGATATTACTCAAATAAAAGGAGAACCCAGGTGAATATTACAAATCACAGGGATGATTTCTCAATGTCATTACTGTGCAAGTTTGATTTCCTTGATTATTTCTTACAGAAGGAATAGAGCAGAAGTAGTAGTAAAATGTTAACATTGAAGTAGATGCATTAACTTAATGAAACATTTCATTAGGATTTGTGCAGAATTTCTCCAGAAGTGGCTTCAAAACACTTCTCATGTTGCAAGAGGGACCTCTTGTGGCAAAGTGTATTGTCATTGCAAAATCTTTATTAGATGCAAGTTGTTGATTGTTAGATGTTTGGCTTCTGTTCTGTTCTGTTTCCTCATATATAGGTTCCAAACTGAAATTCAGACAGTAAGCAAGCAGTTCCCATGTGAGCCATTTAAATTCTTGGAGCCAACTCTGAGGCTGGAATATCGCGAAGGTGTGGCCATGCTGAGAGAGGCTGGAGTTGAGATGGGAGATGAAGAGGATCTGAGGTACTTGGGCAGCACAGAAATGTGTCAGAGTCTTGTGAATGGGGTGGTGGCAAAGTGTCAGGTTTGTACAGCCCTCAGGAAGGAACCACAGCTTTTAGAGAAATGTACTTACATCCAGATCTCTTGAGAAGCAGATGAGTGGATATAAAAATAGTTCTTTCTTCAAACTGAAATCTAAAAGAAAACAACTTACAATATGAAGTGAGAGCAACTTGAACCTTCTGAGGGTAAGAAGTGTTTGTTTGTCTGTCAGTTGCAGTCCTTTATGTGAAATGTCACATGTTTTTGAATAGGATTAAACAAAAGATTGTTCAGTCTCAAGGTCTTTCTTTTAAGTAACATCTTTCCATTTCTTCCTTCCACCTCTCAGGAAAAAGATTAAGCAATCTCAGTGCATTCCCATTGATGGTTTCATTAAGTGATTATATGTAAACTTTTGTAAAGACAATGAATGAAAACATTTCTGTTCTTCCCTGCAATATATCCAGGACTGTTAGGATAGGGTGTGTTTTTACAAATAAACAATCTGTGCATCAAAAAGAGTTTCAGTTATGAGTATTTGGTACAGAAAAGTAATTTCCTAAGCAGCTGCTCATGGTGTTTCTCACTTACTGTGTCATGCACAAGATGAATGGCAATAGGAAATGCAGTACACAGTTCTTGAGTGATCAGAACATGGTGACCAATATTAAGAGAAAGAATATCTTTAGGTGCTAGTTAATTTAGGGGATTTCTGTGACCAATACAAAATATTTGTCTGCTCAATCCAAAACATTCAGAAACAAGTATTAGACCTTTTAAGGGTCTGGGTGCAGCAGATTTGTAGCTTAAAATCTATTTTGCTTAAGTATAAAATCAGTACAAGTTTAAATCAGTTGAATTCAATGGTAATTATTTTTTCCAGCACACCTAATGAAAAGCTCCTGGGACGCCTGGTGAAGGAAAAGGTAACAAATATTTTAGAATAAATAAATCTGTCATTGAATCTCAAACCTGATGTTATGGAGTGTAAGTTATTTCTTTATCATGACTAAGATGTAACCATTTTCAATCTTTTATATTAATTTTCTGTTTATATTTATGTAGACTGAGTACACCAAACAGGGTAGTATGTTCCAAAAGCAGTTCTTAAAATAATTTTAAAAACCCCAAACCAGATTCTAACAAAATCTGTAGGAGAAGATGAGTTCTTGGGGGGAAGCAACTACAGCAACACACTTTACTGCTAAACATTTGTAAGTTTACTCTAGAAGTAGTACTGGAAAACTGAAAATGGTAGATCACTTTTACTGAGAATTTATTTTTTAAGATAATACTGAGAAAAAATGTTGGGAGATTGTTTTAATCTTATTTCAAAGATTCATTGGTTTTGCCTTCCTCTTGTAGTTTTTTTCTTTATGTAATTTTCTCCTGTACTGTTTTAAATTTTGTTCCTTCAGTATGACACTGACTTCTATATTCTGGACAAGTATCCTCTTGCTGTGAGGCCTTTTTACACAATGCCAGATCCAGCCAACCCTGTAAGTAAAATTCCTGGTCATTGTCAATGTTTCTTTTTTTATTTTTTTTCATTTTAAATTATTCCATGCAGGAATAGCTTTACAATATAGGTAAAGTATATTATATAACCATGGAATTACAGAATGGTTTGGGTTGGAAGGGACCTTAAAGACCATCTTGTTCCAGCCTCCCTGTGACCAAGGAGGTCAAAATTCTGATAACAAGATCAGGTCAGTGTTACATGACTTGTAAAATGTTTTCCCTTACTCTTCACTGGTGAATACACACAGGAGAGGTTGGGAGAGCTTCATGAAGAGAACTCCGTGGTCAAACACTGCTGCCATCACTGAAAGTGGCAAAATCCTCCTTCCAGGGCAGCAGATGCTTTAGCATAAAATACAATTTTTTAAAATTTCCCCAGTTTATTCCTAAATCCAGGGTAAATATCTTTAGAGCATCTTTTGCTGGGATAACTACATGCGAGTGTAATGGTTTTTCAAGGGCATGTGGATGAACTTCAGTTCTTTAAATTAGCTCAAGTCTAGTGAGAGGAGCCAAAGGGCTGTAATTCCGGGGCAAGTTCCTGCTTTTCCTGCTCAGCTTTGGATATCATCAGTGAAGTTACTGGGAGGTATTTGCCACCTATGGAGTTACTGTAGGTAGGAAATAAATTCCTCTTTGTTTTTGCAGAAAACCTCTAACTCTTACGATATGTTCATGAGAGGGGAGGAGATCTTGTCTGGAGCTCAGAGAATCCACGACCCTCAGCTGCTGACAGAAAGAGCCAAACATCATGGCATTGGTAACTACTCAACTTAAAAGAATCTAAGTCATGATTGGATTTGTGTCCTTTAGAGGAAGAATTTGGGGCAGAATTGGCTATATGGCAGTAGTGGTAAAATCACAGCATTGTTTCATTACTAATGTCTAGAGTGGTGGTACCAAGAAATTAGTTTGTTTCCCAGCAACACATTGTTGCAAGGTTATTAACAAAATCATAAAACAAAACTCTTACAGTCATAATTTCTGAATAGTCCTGGATAATTTATGTGTTCAATGAGTAAAACCCCACTGTTAGTTTGTAAATCTTCTTGTTTGTGTTTGGTCACTTGTATGTTTGGCTTTGTGTTTATTAAGCAGGTGAGAAACATATTTTTCCTTTCTAGATTTGGAGAAAATAAAGGCTTATATCGATTCCTTTCGGTTTGGTGCACCCCCACATGCAGGTGGGGGAATAGGTGAGTATCTGTGTTTTATTTTGTTCTGTGTTAGCCTTCTACTGCTCAGTCTCAGGCAGAGTTCAATGTGCAATTCAGAATAGTGATCTTGTTAGGTAAATTTGTGAGGCTGTTCATCCTGGAGAAGTGAAGAAGAGAAGCTCAAATGTGAGGTCCATCATAAAATAAATGGCAAAATATTAATGGCACAGTCTGGCAAGTGTAAAAGTTAGGGAATCACAAGAAAAAGTGCCGATTTATTGGCCAGCCTTTAAATTTCATAACCAAGGAAAATCTAAGTAAGAAAATACTGCATTATATATGGATTTATCAAAGCCACCACCATACCAGCAGCCACTGGTCTCTGTGCATTTGATGAAGCTGTTTTGCAGTGAGGAGAAAGAAGTAATTTCTTCTGCTTTATTCAGTGATACAGTGGAGTGTCACTGATCAGTTTGATGCTGGTTGTTTCAGCAAAGGTATTCAGAGGCTTAGTGTCTTGGGTGTGAGTATTTTGCATATTAAAATGAAAAAAAAAGATAGGCACCTTAATGACAACAACTGATAGTTTTGCACATGGCTTTCATTAGCAGGACGAAATCAGATCATGTGTATGGTAACAGGACATTTTATAGGTTCTGATCAATAAAAATCATGATTTCTTTGATTCAGTCTTTGTACCTTTGCCTTCTGAAATACCTACAAGGTGTGAGCATGGATGGTCACACAGTGCTTGTGAGCAGAGGAGATGTAGCATTTGCTGATGATCCAAAACCATTTTGGCCAGTCAGAACTGACATCTAGGAAGCTGAAGCTACACCTTTTATGCAGAATAAATGTTCCTTGTGGCACATCCCAGAGGGTCAGGCCAAGTACCAGCCAAACAGGAGATACCATGAGAATTAACACTGGGTTCAAGCTGATCCAGGTGGAAATCTTAACACAGGATGACAGTGTATGGAAAATGTGTCCAGGTTTCACCTCAGGGGGGTTGGGGTGCTTGTGCAGCCCCATGGATTAGGAAGTGTGTCTGTGTTCCTCAGGACACACATAACCCCTGAGATGTCAGGAAGAAAGAACACAACAAGCAGTGATAAGAGAGAATCAGATACAACTCGTGGGTACATGTTGCTGAATCTACCTTTTTGTACTGCTGAGGATTTGGGATAAACTTCCCCAAGGGTAGGTTTTTACTGTGGTTGGCACTTAAAGTCTCTCTTACTGTGAAGCTGTTAAGACTGGATTTGGACTGTACTTGTGCTACTGTATTCAATATACAACTCCCAGAACAAAAGCCTGACTGCACTGATGGGTTGTTCTCCCTGCTGTAGGGCTGGAAAGGGTCACCATGCTGTACCTGGGGCTGCACAATGTCCGCCAGACCTCCATGTTCCCACGGGATCCCAAACGACTGACACCCTGACAGGAGCTGCTGTGGGACGGGGGAGAGGATTTGCCCAAATCCAACTGGAGTGCTCCTGATGGACGTGTGCTGATCTGAGCATTATGAAATGCAATTAAAAAAACTTCTCCTTTATCAAGTGCCACAGTAATTTTTTTTTTATCCTTAGATGTTTATTTAAAGGAAATTATTTTAACAGATCAGGACTCTTTATATTGGCAACTCTGCACATTTTTAATGAAAACATGGTACTTTGAGTTAGTGTTCTAGTGTCACACTAAATTGTATAGTTTTTCTAAACGTTTTAATAAATTATGCAATAACCATTTTGCATTTTTAACTTATGTCAGCAAGACTGAATATTCCGAAGTACTGGCTCAAAGATAAAATAACTGGATGCTTGTAATTGGAAAAGCAGGAGGAGACCAGCCAACTGTTAATTTACGTAAGTGTCAGGAAGGGAAGCAGGGGAGAAGAACATTCTCAACAAGAAATCTCAGTATGAAATTGTGAAAATAGGTTGTAATAAATTTCTCAAAGTAAATTAGATACGAATCTTTATTTGCTTTGTATCCTCTCAATAATGAATCAATAAGCTTTGTTTGTTTTTAATGATAGAATAACTGTCTAAATTTCGAATTTATTTTCTATCTCCTTTTTCCCCCTTTTTTTTGAAAGCTGTATAAAAGCCACAGATCTGTTCTATTACTGTTTGAGAATGGATAAAAGTTTACACATGCTCCCAGGATACACAAGGGATATATAATATTTTCCTAAGATAAATGGACAGTTTGAGAGCAGGTCATGTGTTTTCCTGCCCAACCCAGCCCCCAGGATAACAAACAAAACAAATCACCAAGGATTTCATGCGTCTCTTACCAAGGGGAAAAAAGTAAATTATATAAGCCAACCTATTTCAAGGGTTTTTTTTTAATTAATAAATGCTGTAAACAGCCCAACTCTTGTACACTTAGAGAAACTTGGTGTTTGTATGAGTCAGAGTACTTCTGCAAGTCTTTCTAGACATCCTTTTTCTCAGATTACTCACTTATTTGAACCTCCTCAGTTTGCAGCAATGCACAAAGCTGCTTCTCATCATCCTCCTCCTCCCAGCCCAGAGGATGTGCCCAGCATTTGGAGAGGAACCAGTGTATTTGAAACTTCCTTGTGTGGGCTGCATCTGGGAGCTGTTTTTTAAATCTAAAACATTTTTGTAAGTGTTAATGCCAAAGAGCAAAGGATTAAATCCCTTACTTGGATGCTGCAGTAGTTACTCTAATATTCATACATATTTGTAGTTCCTGACTTAATTTTTGTTTAACATTTTCCATTATGAAGCTTTCAGTAGGAGGTATGGTTTAGATGGTCTGTGTTATTGTTGCTACCTTGATTTTTAAATGTCAGAGAAGTCACATATTGGTTATGCTGCAGAAAGGTCAGTGAGGCTCTATATAAATTGTGTAGAGTTTCACAAAAGGGCAAATCATCTTTTGCAGCTGCCATTGAACAAGACTTAATTTTAATGTCTTGTGACGAGTTCTCCATTAGAAAACAATCATACTAAAGGTCAGTCAGGTAAAGTAGTGGGAATGTAGAGTTTAAACTTTGTTTAGAAGTCACACAATTCGAGGAATAACACTTTGCTTATGAGTCAGTTGTAATTAATTTACTGTGGAATCTTCTCAGATTATTAACTTGAAAATCTTACAGCATACCCAGTTGTACTTAGCAAAGCTAAGTGGATTATAAACACAGCTCATTGTCACAGACTTATTACTGATGAATCCAAGTTTCAAAACAGTTGTTTATTCAGGTAAGCCAACTGGAATGAATTTAATTTAATTACTTTTTTCATACAGAACTGGTAATATATTCCACTTTGGAAGTACATCTTTCTAATCAGGAGCAAAATTACTGACTTAAATTTCCTGCCAACACAAAAAATATTCTGAGGACTGTTTCATGCTCTAGATTTGGCAGCAAATTTTGTGCATACATTCCTGTAACTACTGTGCTCATCCCACTTCTGTTAAGAGTTATTCAAGCTCATGCTGTAGTTTGATTTATTCACAGTAGCTGCACAAGAACAAGAATTCAGATGGAGGCCCCGATTCCTTTGTGTGCAGAATCCTTTCATGCAGTCTCTCTCAGCTAACAGAAAATAATTATGATCATAAATCAAAATGCATTTGTCCTGAATGTTGTGTTAACAGGGCACCTCAGTGGGAGCTGCACAGGGTTGAGACTTAGTCTGAAACCTTGCACATGGTAATTTATGTTGCTTTCACAGTAGCAACTCTGGTTTAACAGTTCTGGAAAAGTAAAACCTGTATTGTCCTTTATTTCCAGTAACTTGCAGGAAGTTCAGCAATTTATGTGAAGTCCACATTGGTGCTGTCTCTCCACCAGGTAAAATGGTTTTGTTTATGTTTTCTTTCATGATACACAGATGGTAATTGCAATAGTGCAATTTTTTAAACTAAGGAACTATAAAGAACATTGGCTAGGGAGTCAGGGATGATGGCAGGGAGTCATCTGCTCAAAACAAAGAGAAAGCTGCAGTTTGCCTCAGAAGTTTAACTACATCATTTTCCTGTGCAAACCCATCTGTGTTCACTGAGCTGTCTGAATCTGCCCAGCAGGAAAGAGGGCTCAGGCTGTTCTTTTGGCAGGACTGGCTCCCCTTGGCTGCCCACACCTGCTGGGATAACCCAGTGGGCAGCTCAGCACCACACAGCTGCCTGCTCCCTGCCCAGGGGCACAGGAAGGAGGAAAAGCAGGAAAACTTTGCACCTGTCAGTTCCAGGTGTATTGGACACCACTCCATGTGAAAGCCAAGTGTGGCCTGCACTCTGCTGCAAGGGGATTGAGGAGAACACGTTGACAGTGTCCAATTGTGCAGCACCACATGGCTCTGGGACTCCAGTTCACACTGGGCTTCCAGCATATCCCATACAGTGGAATGATTTCACTCAGGCCATGGGAGTCACTTTTAGCCTGCACCCCACACATGGTGCAGCCAGTGATGGATCCTTTTGAGAACGTTCCTGTTGGCCAAAGAGAGCCTGGAAAAACTATTTCTTGGACAGCCACCTTTAGAGTAACTAACTTGTCCAAACTGNCCAACGAGGAGCCAAGTGTCCAAACCACAGTCTGACCCTCACCTGCCTTCATTTCCACCCTTTTGGCCTGGGGCCAGTCCTTCAAAAGCCAGAGCTGCAGCCCGTGGGGTGAGTCTTGTCAGTGAGCAGCTGCCTGAGTGCCTCCTGCACACATTGTGAGGATTCCCAGGATCCAGGCTTCCTCAGCAGCACCCTGGGAGTACCAGGGGAGTTCTAACCAGAGCTGAGTCCTCCTCTGGGAAAACCGTGAAAGCCTCACTGCAGCTAAAGACAGTGCTAAAGCCACCCACAGCTGACACCTCCATGGCTGTGGTCCCCAACTTAAGGACGACATGGAATTCTTGAAGTGAGTCCAGAGGAGGACCATGAAGTTGGTAAGAGAACTGGAGCACCTCCCCTCTGAGGAAGTTGGGGCTGTTCAGCCTGAGAAGAGAAGGATGTGTGGAGACCTCAGAGTACCTGCCAGTATCTAAAAGGGCCTCCAGGGAAGCAGAGAGGGACTCTCCATCTGGAACTGCAGTGGTAGGACAAGGAGTAATGGATACAAATGGAAAGAGGGAAAATTGAGGTTAGAGATGAGGAAGAAATTCTTTCTTGGGGGGGTACTGAGGCACTGGACCAGGCTCTGGATGCCCCAACCCTAGTGGAATTCAAAGCCAGGTTGGATAAGGTCTCAGCAACCTGATCTTGTGGGAGGTGTCCCTGCCCTTGACAGGAGAGTTGGGAATAGGTGATCCTTGAAGTCCGCTCCAACCCCTGAACGTTCTGTGGCTCTGTGCTCCTGTGGCACAGCTCCAAGTCCTCCGCAGCCCTGACGAAGCCCGCAGCCCTCCCCCAGCTCGCTGTCCGTGAGGGCCCAGCAGAAGGCGGGGAGCGAGTTTTGACTCCCGGAGCTCTCCTGGTGCTCCGGGAACCCCCGTCCCGGTCCCGCCTCAGCCCCGCCCACCCCGCGGCTTTGGCGCGAAAACGTCCTCGGGGGGCGGGGCCCTGCGGGATGGAGGTCGCTGATTGGCTGAGGCGGCGGGCGCGCGGCCCACGTGGTGCGCGGCGTGGCGGGAACCGCGGCGGAGCCGGGCCGGGACAGCGGGATCGGCCGGGATGGATCTGGCGGTGGCGGCGGCCGGGGGCACGGGAGCGGCGCAGCAGCACCAGCAGCTCCGCGATGAGGTGGCCGAGAAGTGCCAGAAGCTGTTCCTGGACTTCCTAGAGGAGTGAGTGCCGGGGGCCGGGCCGGGCCTGTCGGCGGGCGGGCAGGGCGGGCCCCAAGCGCCTCACGGAGGGGCCGCCATTTGGTGAGATCCTGTCAGGGCCCGGCGCCCTCGGCCCGCAGCGTTCGGTCGGAAAAGCTCTCCCGTGGTCTGAGGAGTGGCTGTGCCAGGAAGGGTCTGTAGGAAGGGCACGGTGCTCCGTTGGTTGGCAAAATCCCAAAGAGCTTTCGCGGGGATGATGGGCGTTGTTTTGTGGGGACATTGCCCAGAGAACTTGTGGATTC
>VYZS01083617.1:11938-37678 GCA_013400695.1 Neodrepanis coruscans | reverse complement strand
TTGTTTTTTGTTTTTTTTTTTTTATCTTCCTTGCTAAGCATTATTTTCCCTGCATGCAACCCCCATTTCAAGTGGGTTTGCCCTTCTCTGCATGTAGAAATCTGGCTACCCATCATTCTTCCTCCTGCATCTTGATTTCCTGGCGGGAAGGAGAGAACCACATGATGTTCCCAGTGTGCCTCCCTGTGTTGCTGGAATGGGGAGCTGAGAGGCATCTTCTAAAGAGTATTTGCCCTCATTTCTGTTTATCAGCTCTAGTCCTGGTTCCTTAAATATTCAATAGGGATTAAAACTGATTTGTGAAAATGCTGATGAAAAATAGAAAGGAAAAAGCCTTACTATCTTCACAGTTTTCACAAGATTGTCTTCTCAGACACCTCTTTGCGGTGTCTGCAGTATTTCTCACTTCAATAACTGGCATATCTTCCAAGACTCTATTTCATAAGAATGTGGTGGTGATTTGTAGAGCTTCCCATTGGACAGTGCATCCAGCCAAATGTCCTTTCATATCATACTTGTTCATTATTTATGGGGAATGAAATTAACCTTTCAAAAATATTTCAAAAGCATTGTATAATAAATGGTACTGTCTTGCGAAAACATTAATTACAGCCTACCTTGCACTTCCCCTTTTTATTATTAACAATTAATTCCTAGGGAAGCCCTGTTTCCCCCAGTTTGTAAATCAATGAGTGCATTTTTCTAATATATAAATCACTATGTACACTTTAGATGTTTCACTTCACAGTTAACTTTTTTACCAAAGAATTAATTTAATTTTGATTTTCTGGTATGTGTTGAATGTAATTGCTGCGTTTTTTTTATAACTGTCGCCTGTCTGTTGCAGCATGCACAACAAAAAGCCCTGACAGAAAACCAGAGATTTCTGTAGGCATTGAAAGCTACTAGAAATTATAAATTCTTCCCCTGTATTTCCTCTTCCTTTATTTCAGCTTGTTATTTTTATGTGAAGTATTCTGTTTCCTGCTATTTGCTAGGATTATTGACTGGAAATTTTTTGTGTATATTAATTGAATTTAACTCTGTAAATATTTTTGATTTGTTGCCCCTTCTGCTCATTCCTGGAGGTTTTCTTGTTAGAAGTATTAAATTCTATTTTTGACAGGTTTCGCCTTCTGCATCTTTCTTTCCATGTTCTGTGATGAAACAGGTCACATTCAGGATGTTTCTGTAGCCAGAGTTCTTTCAGGACTAACTTAACATATTTTTTTAGGAAGAGGAAGTTTCTCCGCAGTTGTTTACTTTTCATGAAGCTGTGTCACAAATGGTAGAAATGGAAGAGCAAGTAGTAGAAGACCACAGGACTGTCTTCCAGGTAAAAGATGGAACTCTACTTTGTTTGATCCTAATCCAGGAATTCCTGTTATCACAATGAAAGTGCATACACTTAAAGATGTAGGATGTCACCTGGCCATTCTGATCTGTTAAAGATTTCTAAACTGATTTTTTACGCTAAGCCCATAGATTCCATAACCACTAACTTTTGTCTCCATGATGAAAGAGAAGCATGTTTCTGTATCATTCCAGAAATTTAGCAAAATTTTCCTTTGCCAGGGTTGGCAATTAACAGTAATGTCTCTGCCAGCACCATTTCTGTTTGGTCATCTCCCTCTGAGATATGGCAATATTCCCTCCAGGTATTGTATCTTAGTATCCTTTTGTGAGATCCAGATCTCCGAGGTACAGAAGAAACACGTGTATTTCAAACTGCCTGTTTGTTTCAATTTTACAGCTACATAGAGGTTTTCATTCACTGTTAGTCAGGGGTTTGGGAAGAAATACTGCCCCATGCAGTGTAGTGCTTGTCAGTGCTACGAAGCCTTTTACACTTACAAAATAAATTGTGGCAATAATATGACTAGTTTTCAGAAGGAAATATGAGTTGTTTTCATAACCTTAGAGCCATTCAGGCAAGCTGTCTGTTTTCCGGAGAACAGCAGACCATTAAACCTGTAGGGAATACACATAAGTCCTCAATTTAGGTATCTCGCTTAGTGGAACATTGATGTGTGCTCATAATACAGTAGAATGCTAAATAACACATTTTACAACAGATGTAGAGATTTAGTTATTGTGAAACATTAGCCCTGAAATAAAACATACAGAAGTGTGAAAGTCATATGCCATATGCTATGGCTGTGTCCTAATGCTTGCGACTTCTGGAGAGACAAACTTCATTAGTTAAAGATGTTATTGCATCTGTGTGTCCATCTGGCCTTCTGCTGAAGATTATTGCTCCTTCCAGCAGTCACTGGAAAGAAATGTGTCTGAGCCTCAGGTTCCTTTGTTCACAGCATCTCTTGTTAGTTTATGCTGTTCATGTATCTGGGCTATACTTATATGAGATCTACCAGCTGTACCAGCTTTCTCCTATAAGCACCTGATACAGAAGATCCTTTCCTAATAAAAATTGCTAAAATATATCAGTGCAAGGAATCATCTTCTAGAGGTGTTGATGTTTCTCTGTCTTGTATGTAAAAGGCAAGATGAGATGAGGCTTACCCAATTCAAACTCCTTCTTTCCTGAAAGCCAAAAAACAAACATTGGACTACATTTTAATTTCTTGAGTTACTGAGCACAGAGAGAGACTTTATTTTAGTGTGTCAGGCCCAGCATTCCTAGAACTGTCAGCTGCTTTCTTTTTTTAAATCAAAGCATTTCCAATGGGATCAGTTCTCCTGATCACAGCTTTGCATGGTTCTGTAAGATTTAAGCTTCTGTTTCAAGTCTTTGCCACAAGACTTTTTCTTTTTTTTTTTTTTTTTTATACTCAGTGTTCAAGGATGCCTAAGTGTTGCTTTAACCAGCCTTTACCTGTAGTTCTTATAAGTCTAGTTTGGTCATGCAATTAGTGAGTTTAAAATATGTCTTTTATACAGCTTCTCTCAAAACAGGAGAAAACTGTCTTGGCTTCTGACTGTATTAATGACTCTAGGACTTCAGTCAGTGGCAACCAGCTCATACTTAAAATTAAAGCTTGACTGCAAAGAATGAGACTTGCCTAAGGGGACACAACCATGACATAAGATTCTGTTCGCTGAGTTTCTTAGTTTTACAACCACCTGCTGTTCTGAATTTGAAGAAAACTGGAGTTTACCTGTTGCTGGTATGACCACTGGAATTAAAAAAATAATGTAGAAAAGGTACAGTTTTGCAGAATTAAGAGTTTCATTTTAGGATTCAAATCTATTGCATTGAGGTGACTAGACAGTAATGTCTTTGATACAAAGTAAATCAACCCTGTCTTGACACTTGTCTTGAAACTTTGCTGATGTCTTTTGTTTTTTTTTAACTTCTGTCTAGGAATCTATTAGATGGTTGGAAGTTGAAAAACTTCTTCTTGAGATGACAGAAGAAGTGGACTATGATGTGGATTCTTACGCTACCCAACTTGAAGGAATTCTAGAGCAAAAAATTGATATTCTGACTGAACTTAGAGGTAAATTACTTTTAATCACTTTTCTGTGTATTTTTAGCTGTGGAGACATGCAGTAATTATGAGGAGGGAAAAAGAATGTGAATATATTGTAGGGTCTTTTTTACCCGTTTATGGTGCCCTGCAGCATCCTGTGGAAGGAACGTTTATTTTGCTGCCTATGAACAAGTTCACATCTGTGTCTGGTTTATCCTAACTTAAAGGAAGAGTTTATGCTTTACTTCCAGGAAGTATAAACTCAGTCCCACAAAATGCCTTTTCCTTTTTTCCAAAACACTAAAGGATGATAAGAAAAAAAGAGCTGCATGAAAAAACCCAGAGGCAATGCAATGAGGAAAAAGTAGTAGGAACTTTTAGTTGCAGCTCTGTTGCATTCTTAGTGTTGCAGAGAGCCTGCTGTCATGTTTTTAAGACTGTACTTAAGAGTGGGATTCAGCTCTGAGTATCTTGATTGTTAGTTATTAGTTGTTAGTCTGAGTATCTGCTATAAACTAGAAGAATACATCAAGCAAATCAGGTATGGCCTGCTTGCCTTTTAAGTGTGCCAGTTATCCTTTATCTAGGAATTGGAGGTTCATTTTCATTTCATGGATGATGACTTCCTTTTCAGAAGACGGTTTGAGACACTAGCAGTGAAAAAATACAGTCTAGATGACTTCTTGTTCTTTGAAAACTTACTAGATACTCTATTTGAAAAAATGTACTGGAGGTAAAATGCTATCTAAGAGATCCTTGCATCATTATAAGCAACATGATGTATGTGTGGTTTTACTGGAGAGAACACCTGTAAAGTCAGACATTCTCAGTATCTTCTGTATTTTGCTCATGGTGAATAATGGTCACTGATAGACTGACATCTTTATGCTGTCATTTTGATTTCATTCTTCCCATTCTCGGGCATATGACTGGGGAATGGAAGGTAACAGGAATAGAAGAATGAGAATGCCACACTTCCTTTCTCAGGTTCCTCCCATTCTTATTAGTTATGATGAAACAAATGAATGATGCATTTACCTATTTACAGTGAATAAGTTCCAAAATTTATTCACAAATGCTTTTTACACTCATGGGAAAACAGTGATAACTAAAATTTACTCTTCTGGGTTTTAGAATGTACAGAAGTGGCTGGTTGTATGCTAAATCTGATTTTGTATGTCTCTAAGGGTGGTTTGGAAGGTGCTGGGAAAGAAAAGGACATATGTGGTGTGTATCTCCCTAGATTCTGTAAAATAGGAGAATTTATGTGAACAGTTTACATTCTGGGAATGCAGTTGTGCAGTTTACAAGCCTATCCTGCCTAGAGACAGGGCTAGCTTCCAAGAACGGACTGAGTTGCTAAGCAACTTGTTTGTATGGTGAGTATTGAATTTAATCTTGTAGCTTGTAGCATCAGCTATTTTTGTGAAGGAATGTTCTTTGTTGTGCACTAGCACTGGGATGCAAAAGATCAGGGCTTAGTTTCTAGATCTGTTGAGCACAGGCACATTGGTACTCATTCTCTTCTCTTCTCATTAGACAAAGTGAAATCGTTCCGGGCAGCTCTGCAAGAGGAAGAACAGGCCAGTAAACAGATCAACCCGAAAAGACCACGTGCCCTTTGAAATGGGCCTTTGCTGCTAAAGGAATCCATGAACCCGTACTGCTGTAGCACACATTTGTTACAAAACCCAGTGGCCAGGGGAACTCAACTACTTGAAAGTGTAAAAGCGTTAGAAATGTCTGTGGAAATGTCCTGTTTCTTATTCACCTGAATGACATTTTCAGTTTTATGTGAAATGCTTTTTTGATGTCTACAAAATGCTTCTAGACCAGACAGCACATCCATACAGGGTTCAGATCTGTGAAGCACTTTGTTTTTACTATTTCTTTTTTCGAATAGTGAAATTTGTTTTTAAAAATGAAGTAAAACTGTGGCCATTAAAAAGTCACAGCACTTCCTTCTGACCGTATTCAGTTTTATTACAAATACCAGCCGGTGCAGTTTTAAATTGTGGCGTGCATGCACACCTCACTAGTGGTTTATGTCAGTTCACTTCTACAGACAGCTGTGCTTACCTCCTTCTATTCTGTGCCTTGATGAAGGCTACTTAACCCTAAACATCCTTTCTGAAGCACAGCCTTAAAAAACTACATTCCTTATTTGTCAATATAAATTACTTTAGTGCGTGTACATTTCTGATGTGTTTTAATACTTATTTTTTGATGGCTAGTTTCATTTCNAACAAACCAACAAAACCCCACAAAAATATAAATTAGTTGATGTATAATAAAGGGTAATGTTTAAGTACTGAGGAGATATCTTAGGATAATACAGATATACGGTACATGGTATGGTGTGATAATGCTGTGTATGGATAGATTAACTGTCAAACTTTGGGGATAAATACATCCATACTGGCCTTTCACATGCTGTTTTAAAAACTTGGCTTTTGATGCATGATAAACTTACATGTACATTAACTGTAGTTTGCAGGTAGTTTGAGTAGTTCTGTTGCTTTAAGAAGTAGTTAATACCTATTTTTCCCTTTGTACAGTGCCAGCAGCTGAAAAGTGGGGTGAAATTGCATCATTTGACGATTTTGCACAATACCTCTACCTAGCGCTAATAGAAATCCCACAAGTACCTGAATTCTCACAAAAGGCGCCACGTGTATCAGCACTTTTTAGATGGTGGCACTCAAGTTATTTTGCAAGTCAGTATCCAAAAAAGATTGACCTTTCATGTAAGAACTTATTGTCAAATGAAGAACTGTAGACCTCTCTAGGAGTTCTCCCTGTTTCCAGGAGTTCGTATCAGCAGACTTTGCCTTAGAATTGCTTAAAAATCACTTTTGGAATACAAGCCTGTTTGTTTGTGCCAGGCCTGGGGGAAAATAAAGGGAAGGCGATGAAAAGAGAGTAACATGAGCCAGAACTTCTTGTAGTGTTTAATGTTTGTATCTCCCATAGAAAGGTAGGCTATGGGGAGCTCTTGTCACATCATGGTTAAAGATCCTCCTGTGTGTAAACATGGAATCTGAAACAACGTAGATTTTACATAATGTGTTTAATAAATTAAGCTATTAAATGAATTACATCTGAGAATTTTTGTTATGCTTTGAAAAGGGGTTAAGTACGTCAGCACATCAGCTGTGGTTTCATAAAAGAAGTATTTACTTCTGGAGCCAAGTCTTCTGTACAAGCTTGCCATATAGGAAGTTCCCCAGAGCACTGCCCTGACTTTAGTTTTGCAGCAGATCTTAAAAGAAACATCACATCTCTTTAGCAACATTTAAGAACATCGTCCATCACAGTTAAAATGAAAAAAAAAAACAAACCCATGAAACGAAGGCAGCAGCTTCTGTTAGCAGGTGATACAAGTTATTCTGGAATACCAGAGGGTTCCTCTGAAGCTGCTCTAGAGAATTCTTACTTTCTAAAAACCCTCTGAAGATTGAGACATCCTATGAGAAACAGTGGCTTCCATATTATTTGTCCATGCAAGCCTAGAGCTACAGCCAGGCTGCAGCTTACTGCCAGTACCAAAGTGGACAGGAAGGAGTCCACTTTCAACAGCTTTTTACTAACCTGTATGAATGAACGTGTGGTGTCAGGTAGTACATGCAAGCTGAAACTGTCTACAGCCAGTCTTTGTGCCAGAGCCTCCTATTAAGTGTGGTCTACACTGATCCTAAGGCAGTGAGAGTTAAGGAAACTTGATACAGCTGGTTATGGTAATGCCTTAGGGGGTATGGTTAAGATTTGGGAAATTCACTGTAGCTGGGTAGCTGGATAACTTGGAATATTAAGGGCCAAGAACAGCCTGTGTTTCACATATTTGCATTCTTCTATACAGATAAGTGGGGTATTAAGACAAAACAGAGTTAGGCTTCTAGGCCTGCCAGGGGCTGAGCAGGGGTGGAGTATATGTAACAAAGGACCATCCTGTTGAATGTTTAGGGGACATAGTAGTAAGATGGGATTTAGTTGGATAGTGTGTGATGGGTGGGCACTTCGAAAGTTATAAAAACTGAGAGATTGTTACGATTTTCTTTGGATTGTCTGACATCACCTTTAAAGCTGCACTCTCCCTTCACCTCTGCAAACGGTGTGTTTCATTTTTTATCTTGCCTTACAGGCAACAATGGCACCTGACTTCCTGTAGCCCATTGCTATGACAGACTGGAATTACTTTAATAGGACTTGGGCAACCTTTATCCTTGATTCCTGTCCTTTGAGCCGGCAGTCTTTATGAAGTATGGCAGCCTCCAGCTGTACTTGTCTCAGCATATTCCATGTGGCTACTTACCTGACTCATAATTTGGTTCTGCATGCAGTGAAGCAGCACTAGAACTATTAATTAAAGTGTGAAATAAATGAGCAGTTCAGTTTTTGAAGTTAACATTTCAGGATGCCTGCAAGTTCAACTCTACTTCTATATGTGCTTCTGAATCAATGACTTTTAAGGAACTGACAGGGGATGTCAGTGGTGGTGCTAGCTGGACTCAAGGTGTCTTTTCCATTCCTCATGATTCAATGATGTGTATAAATGAAAAGCTTATCTTAGAGAAGATTTTGCTAATTTGCCTCTTTTCCACTAAACTCTAATGTTATGGAAAGAGATATTATGCTATACTTGAAAAAAAAATGATATGGTAATTAATACACAGACTGATACCTTCATTTTTGCATGATGCCACAGTGTACAACAGCTGATGTTTTTGACAGCTGCTATGCAGCGTTAATGCAGGCTTGTCCTTAGCAACTCATATATATATGTAACTGAACTGTATTAAGACACTTCAGTACCTTTCTGTGAGGACAGGGGCATACATTGCTGTAAGTCTCACTGAAAGCTCTGATCTATGCTAAAACTTCCCCTTGCCTTGAAAAGTGAAATAATTACCTTAAAAATATAGTTGCTTGAATTTACAGTTGGCCAAAAAAACCCCACCCTCTGTCTACTCTCATGAGATCTGGCCCTTTGGTAGTTTTCTTTTGGTTACTGTTGTAGGGGAGGAGAGGGTAAGGGTGATTATACTGATAGATTCAGGTACCTCAATTATATTTCTGTAAGTGACACCAAGTCCACAAGATAAATGCCCTTGTTCCTGAGAAACAGTTACTGGGATTTCTCAAAACCAAGTATTACTAACAGACTTGGAATGCCAATAGTTACCAGAAGACTACTGGAAGAGACAAGTATTTCAAATCAAAAGAATGTTTAAATACACTTTAAAACAAACAAACACAAAGGGAATGATTACAATTCCATTGTTGTTGTCCAGATCAGAGTTATGGATTGTACTATCAAGTATTGTACAAGAATATACTGAGGTGAAGTCCAAGATCAGAAAACAGATTTCCCTTCTGTCATGAAAGAATTTACTGCTTTTAAAATACCAAGCAGCAGCTTCTTGCCTACTGTCTGTGATAAAATTGCATCGAACATTTTAACAAGAGCCCAAGCATATACGCCATATTCTGTCCACTGCTCTTATGAGAAGAGCTTGTTCCTTTGCACTTGCTCTGGCTTAGTTAAGACTTTGGTGACAAAAAGCAACACCTTTTATTCTTCTAGTAGGATCTATGAGAAATGAATGCCTTCCGAATTGAAGCCATGCAGCAATCTGAAAAAGTGAAGTACTTACGTTACAATTTTACAAATTTCTACTTCAGCTTAAGACCTTTCTAAAACATGCTGGCTGGCAAACAAAACAGAACAAAAGCAGCCATCTCTGTGCAATAAAAAATTGTTACAAATTAGAGTTTTGTTGGATCCTACAAGGTCCTATGTTTCTTTAAAATAAGTACCTGTCTTAGTTATTACGCTTGAATTAGGAGAGGATTCATGGTGCCCATTCAATAAACTGCCCAGTACGAAGAGCAGCATACAGCAATTAATGCCTTGTTTTTCAAATTATGCTACAGACTATCCTAATCCTCAAGGCAGAAAAAGGCTGTATAAGACTCCAGGGAAATTCTAGTAACAGTTACATTACTAAAGCCATTTTTAAAGGAGACATAGAAAGGTCTAGCACACAAACACCAGAAACGGATCGTTAGCTAGTTGCTTCCCAATCTTGTAAGCAGCATTTAAAATAGTGTTTTATATAAGTATATAGTGTATATATATGTGTTTGTTCATGTTCAGGACTGGAAGCAAGGAATGCCTGGTATTGAGAAGGAAACTACTATTCCTGTGCAACCCAATACTAATCTGTGCTATGCAGGTACAGGTGCAGATAGAATTTAAAGAAGCTTAAAAAGAATGCACAAAAAGAAAAAAAAGAATACCGAATGAAATCATCTATATCCATTGAACGGGCTCGTTTTTCAGAGTAACCTGTATCTTTTAGGACTGTCTGTATTTTCTCTGCAATTTTGAAGTTTTCAGGTATCACCTGTCAATGGAAAAGAGGATAGAAATTATATTATAGCACAGAGGGAGATTCATTTAAATTATCTATTTTTTCCTACTCTTAGAATAGTTCTTATTTCAAGCAATAAAAAGTATTTTTTTTCTTGTATGGATTACTGTATTTGTCTATTTTTATATCAATTTCTATGTCTTATCTCATTCACTATAAATGAATCACAACAGTACTGGAAGACACAAAAAAGTTCTCTTAGATTAGCAAAAGACCTTGAGACACAGAAAATAATAACACACTCAATTTCAAGATTTTTCACTATGGTTTAGTGACCCTTTTAGATTTTTCACTGAGAAAAGAGGTGAGTTCCTCCCTTCCTCAAACTCTCTTGGAAAAACTTTAACATGTTAAGATGGTATGTAGGTCACAATACACAGAAATAAAATATATTAAAAAGGAACTTACTGTATTATGCAAGGAACAATGAATTCGGTAATTATGATCCAGCAACTGCTCTACAGCACTTGACCTGAAAGAAATACAAATTTAGAATGGAAACTGAGCTATAACTACTTTATTTACTTGCTTGGTTGCTAATTTCTACTATAAAAACTAATGACTACACAGAGATGTTCTCTTTAAAGAGCTGCCAAGTTTTCTTCTAAAAGAAATAATTAACTGGATGGACTCTCAAACTTTGGAAAGATTTCCTTGAAAGAAGTTACTTACTTAAATGCTGCAGACAGAGTCTTGTTTTTCCTAACAAAGGCTATCCTTACCAGACCATCCCACTCCTGAAATGAAAAAATTCCGAATTTACAGAAATTAACATACAGCTACCACAAACAAGAGCAGTCACTACTCACAGACAACTTCACAACCATTCTGAACACAAAGGAAAATCCTTCATGAACATATCTTTCTAATCAGTAGAAAACCAGTCCCATGTTGGACAACTAATACAAATGGATGAGAAAATACTTCATCCACAAAAATGCCTGAATTGTATTTTTTGTGCATAGGTATTATTGGCCAGACAGTATGTGTTGAGAAGACAGATATTTAAGAAAATCTGGTTAACCTTGGGCAAGGCTTAAGTGGTCTTTAAGAGCTTTAAAAATTGGGAATACTATCCGTAACAACTGTCTTCTGAGATTACACACACTGGTCTGAAGATAAGACTTTGCATAGATATTCCTCACATCAAAATCTACGAAGTCTAAGCCATTAAGGTCTGTAGGAAACATAAATCACAATGGAAAGGACATTAGCAGCAGCTCTCCAACTGACCTTGTTCTTACCAGAATTGCTGTATGCAAATCTACACTAAAATGGATGGTGGCATGTTCTGTTAATGTCCTAACACAAACCTAATCAATAGAGTACGTATTTTGGAAACTCCAATAAACACCTGGTACCTCCCAGTAAAATCAGCACATGGAACTGAGTAGTAAGTGAAAAATGAAATTAAGTGCTACCACTAGTGTGTTGTGTTGAGTATACAATGGTCACCTGGAAGTTGATAGGTGGTGGTGGGTTCTTTGGTTCTATTCTTACAACACTGGATTCAACTTTGGGAGGAGGCCTGAAGTTGTTCTTTCCAACCTGTTAGCCAAGAGCAGTCAGGCAGCTGTGTGAATAAGCAGTAAATCCCAACATCCCTTGAAACACTCTTCTGTCTCCCATAGCTCTGTTACCTAATGCAGAATGACATACCTTCATCAAGTGGTCCACTCGAGCCAATAGCTGAGTATTAATAGAAAGTCTGCAGTACAGTTTAGTACCTGGTTTTGCAACCAAACGAAGTGCAAATTCCCTTTGAAACATAAGTATTGCACACCTGGGAATAACAGAAATCAAACAATTAATTCTAAGGAACCAATTTTATGTCAAAAGCCAACTAACACACTCGGAAAATACAGAGTTTGTCCCAGCACTTACAAGTAGTTTAAAATTCCCAAAAGCCATCACAAAATTTGGTGAAGCTATTTAAATCTCCTCAAAGCTGTAAGAGAATTTGATTATTTATATGGCTAAACAGATCAGGATCAAAGAGACAGGCTAGTCTCAGAGTTTCCTGAATGTAACAAATCATTTTCACTAACTCTATGGTGAATCCCTCAAGTCCACTCTTCAAAAATTGACCAGTAAGGTCAGCAACATTAGTTGCTTCAGTGAGCCAAATCAATAACTGTTGACATACTCAACACACAGAAGTACCCGGGCAAAGAAATTTTTGAACCAGACAACAGAAGTGACTTGGCTTTGATCCTACCCTTCCCACACTACCATTTTTATGTAGGAAGGTATTTGTAATGCCCTACTTATACCTGGAGTAACAACTAGTTATAAAACTAAAGAGGTAAAACTCTTGTTTTCATCAGCTGGACACTCACTGATGCCAAGACTAAATCTCCTCATGTTTAATACATTGATATAAACTAATTTCCAGACAGGAAATTAATTGTCAGGTTTCACATTACAGAAAAAAATTGGTGTGGCTCTGATCCTTCGAACTAGTATTTTAAGAATTTAAAAAGAAAAAAAAATTGATCTGGAAGTATTTTCAGAAGTATTTTTTTTCTACCAGGTGATCTACTCTTCCACATACCTGAAAAAAGGTCTGTGAAGCAATAACTTGAAAACAAAAGGCGAAGAAATCTAAGGAAAAAAGGAATAGCGTTATTATAATTTCTGGGAAATCAGTATCTAAAAAAAAAAAGTTTTGCCATATTGTTTAGCCCATACTTGGTAAGGCAAGTTGGCCACACATGCATCAAAGAATGGTAAGTCTGTTTTCAAGATATCTCCAACCTTGATTTCAAGTTTGTTTGCCAGACACCTGGGGAAAAACAATGCATTGTGATTATCCTTAGAGAAACATGTTGTCAAAGTTTTGCCAAAGAAGGTCCACTGCTTTAATTGTTCACTGTTTCCACAGTTGATACTTACGTGCCCTGGACTCTCTTCTGAAGTTCACCAACAAGTCTAGGGTCAATTTCACATGCAATAACCTGAAAAAAGTATACATTTACAACTTTATGCAACACTTTATACCTGGGACTAAAATTTTAATCATAAAAAATCCCCAACCCTTTATCTATTGCTATGGGTTTAAATAATCCTTAAAAATTCCCTGTTAGGCTGTGCACCTTCCTCCCTCTCTAAATACATGCAAGCTTTACTGCACAAGGCAAATTAGTTTGAGAAAACCACACAAGATTTATACGAACAGCTAAAAACTGTTTGGAATGATGCACATATTGAGAAAAACAGTAATTGTACTGATATGAATCCAGCATATAAAGACTGGATATAAAGACCATATGTAGTTTAAAGCCACTTTGTGGTCAGAGCTCGGGAAACTGGTGTTGGAGTGGAGAATTCACACTTACTTTGTTCACTTTCTCCAGCATTTTTACTGTCAGGTTCCCGGTTCCTGGGCCCACTTCCAGAATGACATCGGTGCGGCGAAGGGCTGCCTAAGGACAAAGAGCATTGCGGGTGCTTTCCTGGAACGGATTTCGCGCAACCATTTGACTTTAGAACGAAAGGTAAATGTTTTTCACGTAGTAAAAAGCCGGAACTAGACATCGGGAGAGCGTAAGAGCCGTTCAGAAAGGAAGGGGGTGGGAAACAGGGAGAACAAGAACGGCCTAACACTGGCTTATGAAGGCTCACTGGCCACGCGTAAGAAAAACAGCGAATGGCCACGCTAAAAAACAAAATCAAAACCAACAACCCCACAGAAGAAAAGGGAGTGTGACGGGAATAACCGCGGCTCGGCGGCACGGTCCCCACTCAGCCCGGGACAGGCAGAGCCGGGGCAGGGATCCCCGCGCTTTCCCGGGATGCCCCCGCCAGCCCCGGCCTCCGGGACAGCCGCCTCCCACCTTCTCGATGATGCTGTTGACGACCAGGGGATTCTTCAGGATGTGCTGCCCAGCCCCGGTATTGAAGAGGACGCCTAGAGCAGAGACCGGCGTGTTACCGGGACGTGTTACCGCGGCCGCCCGCGACCCGCCCGCACCCCACGCTCGGGGCCGAGCGCCGGCCCGGCCTCGGCTCCCGGGATCCCGCCCAGACCGCACTCACCGCCGGCGCGGCCCTCCCGGCGGTCCGGGCGCTTCCCGGCCTGCGCTTTGGGCATGGTAGCGGCTCCGCCCGGGCCCCTCGGAACGTGCTGGGAAGCGCGGAGATCCGCTGGGATGCGCCGGGATCTGCTCCACGTGCTGCGCGCTCCCGCCCACGGCTCCCGGCCGGCCCCGCGCGCGTCCGCCCGGCGGGACAGCGCCCTCTGGCCGGCTGGAGGAGCGGTCCCGCGGCTGCGGTCCCGGTCCGGGCGTGTGCGGTGCTCCCGGGAAAAGCTGCTTCCGACCCGCCCGCACGGAGACCCGTGCGGAGTCCAGCACTTACAGGGGAAAATAAGCACCTAAATGCTCGTGGTCGAAGGGAACGACAAAAGTCAGAACGTCCACAAAAGCTCGCGAAGTTTTATTAGTAAATTACACGCGGCGGGGAAGTAGGTGCGTTAGTCCCTGACCTGCTGTCCAAGCACACAGCACACTGGGTTTTGGATAAGGGGTAGGATAAAAAGGAAGAGAGAAGAGAAGAGATGAATCAAAGGGGCGGGGGACGGAGGGGGGGAGAGAGAAACAGAGGACGGNAAAGGAAGGGGGTGGGAAACAGGGAGAACAAGAACGGCCTAACACTGGCTTATGAAGGCTCACTGGCCACGCGTAAGAAAAACAGCGAATGGCCACGCTAAAAAACAAAATCAAAACCAACAACCCCACAGAAGAAAAGGGAGTGTGACGGGAATAACCGCGGCTCGGCGGCACGGTCCCCACTCAGCCCGGGACAGGCAGAGCCGGGGCAGGGATCCCCGCGCTTTCCCGGGATGCCCCCGCCAGCCCCGGCCTCCGGGACAGCCGCCTCCCACCTTCTCGATGATGCTGTTGACGACCAGGGGATTCTTCAGGATGTGCTGCCCAGCCCCGGTATTGAAGAGGACGCCTAGAGCAGAGACCGGCGTGTTACCGGGACGTGTTACCGCGGCCGCCCGCGACCCGCCCGCACCCCACGCTCGGGGCCGAGCGCCGGCCCGGCCTCGGCTCCCGGGATCCCGCCCAGACCGCACTCAAAGGAAGGAAAAGGGAAGGAAAAAGAATAAAAAGAGAGAGGAGAAAGTAGAGAGGAGAGGGGAGACGGGAAGGGAGAAGGGGGAGGGGAGAGGAGGAAGGGAAGGAAAGGAAAGGCAGGGGTATACTTTCTTTGACACCTTTCTGGAAATGGGTCCGAAGGATTCGGGGTTCTTGGGTGGTCTTGTCCCGCCTACTAGATCGACCAGCACCGACTAGGTCGGTAGTGCGTGGCCGCTTCTGTGCTGATGCTTTTTTTTGTTGTGTCTCCGTGGATTCGAACAAAGATGTTTGTCGCAGAAAAGTGCTGCTCTGCCTCCGCACAGCCCCTTCTGCAGCTACATCTTGTTCTATCACGGGGCATTCGAGAACCAACAGTCCTTGGTTTCACGGCTCTGTCGATATGGGTGTTTCAGAAATACACGTTATTTATCCCCTTTTCCTTCTGGGTTCCGCATCCCGTCCGGGTGGCGGGGCTCGCACACACTACAGACGTGGTGCCACGCAGCGGGACGCGTGTGGCATAAACGCGCGTGTTTTCGGGGCCAGCTGCGGTAAGGCAGTACCACCGCGTGCAGAGGGAAGAGGGAAAGGGACATAACCCGGAGGGAGACCCGTGGGCGGCAGCTGTGGATGAGCAGAAGCCAGGGAAAGCTGAGGGAGAACAGAGAACGACGGGACAATCTCTCTTCCAGCGTTATACTGTCCTGCATGAACAGTGGGAACGTTTCTCCTGCCACCAGCCCGCACCTGCTGTCCAGGGCACACCTCCGGAAACGGATTTTCCGGCACTTCCCGCTCCCCGAAGTCAACAAAACCCGTGTCACTTAACGCTCGAAACATTAGCGCGGAATATACTTTATACATACGTCTCTTCGTATTTTTTTACTTTCTTACATAAAATTTTTTGGCGTAACGCGATGACATTGACAACACGCCACACCCGCCTCGGTGCCTCCCCCGAGCCGCCACAGTCGCCCCCCAACGCCCACAAAGCACGCCGCGTTCCTTGGTTTGTTCTCCACCCAGGAACACTGCCCTCCCTCCGGGAACAGCCCTTTTCACCTGGGAACACCCCTTTCCACCCGGGAACACCGCCCTCGAACCCGGCAACCGCTGGGGCCCCGGCACCGCCCCTTACCCACAGACCACGCCCCCTCGTCAGAGGTCGCGCCCACCACAGGCCGTGCTCCCCCCTTGGCCACGCCCCGGCCGCGGCTAAAGGCTAGGCGCGCTGCCGCGCGGCGCCGAGTGGTGATGTCATTGCGGCGCGCCGGGGGCGGTGTCGTGTGGCGGGTCCCGGTTCGTGCGGGGACGGGACGGGACCGGGACAGAGGGAAAAGCGGCTTCGGCTCCCGGCGAGGCGCCGCGGTGGGCGCTCCTTCGCACCCGCCTCGGCTGCTACGCCACCGGCCGTGCCCCGTGTGTGGTTCCCGGTGGCGCGGCGTGTCCGGGATGGGGCGGGGCGGTCCCCGTGGCCCCTCGTAGTGCCACCGGCGAAGGGCTGCCCGGGCTGGGCAGGGAGAGTGTGTCTGATCCCGGGGGGCTCTCCTGCTTTGTCCTGCAGGAGCGATTTTCAGTCGGGGTAGAATGAACGGGAAGGGTCGGAGGGACGGGAGGCGTTCGGCGGCTTCTTGCGAGAAAGAGCCTGTGTTGGCCTTTATTAGAAGGGGTTGTTTTCTTTTTGCAGGCTAAACAACGGCAGGTTTTGTGCCAAGCAGAGTCTTCCTTTAAGCAGAGGCAGGCTGAGTGCAGCAGTCAGGGGTGAGTTACTTCTCCGGTTTGTTGCCTTGACAGCGAACGCTCAGCAGTGTAAAATACAAGAACGTGGCCCTAAAGGCAGCGCTGGTGCAGCTCCCACTTGTGTCTCCGTGTTCCCATGTCTCACAGGTGAACTCTGGTGTGTTTGACGTGGCTTTCATAAGGTGAAACAGCTGCCTGACGTTTCACAAATGATGTGTTCTCTGTGGATCTTGGTTTCTTGAGATTTCATTGGGACACCAGTTTTTTCATCACTTTCTATTTTTCTTCTTTCATTCTTTGCTGTATGTCTCTGCAGAAGGACATTTACTGTTACATGTATAAATGACAAAGGTTTTTGCCACCTGTGCTTTACATTTAAAAATTTAGAACTGTGTCATCAAAAGTAGAATTTAGCTGCAGTTAACTGAAATGGTTTAAGCCTGTTCCAGATAATGAGGGCAGCCTGAAACCTGCATTTCTGCTCCAGGTGTTGTGCAGTGTTTTGTTCTGGAGTGTTCTGTCTTGTCCTTTTGAAAGTCTGTTAAAACGAGAGGGATTTGGAAGGAGTCAAAAAATCAGATTAACTTGGTGGTGTTGGTCATCTTCCGAACTGAGTGTTAGACATTAAAAATACTCCTCTATTGTCTCTGTATCCATTCTGCTTTTTCTGTGTACCCAGGACTGAGCCCTGTGACAGGATGTCTTCCGAGTTCCATCCCTGTTAGTCCTTGCAGTGGTGCTTGTTTGTTTACTCCCTCTTTTGTCTCTTGGGTGTTTTTGGTCTTTGTTTTTGGTACTTTGGTACTTACTGTTTAACCTGAAAGGCACTTCTTGTCCTCAGCATTTTTAATGCAATTTGACTTGCTTCCCATAACAGCCTTGCTTGATGCTGGCGTTTACTTCTGTGTTCCTCATTGTTCTTTGTTTTTTATGCTTTCTGGATCCTTTCAGTTTCAATGTTACACTTTTGCAAAAATGCAGTTGTGGAAGTTCTATTCCTCTGTTTCTGTCAGTAGCAGTATGGGAAAACATACCTCTAATTCCTGAAACAAATGTGCCACCAAGGACAGTCATCAGGTTCTTCTTGAAGCCCCCAAGCAGCAGTGTGCAGCTGTGTGGTTGTTTATAGTGATCTGCTGACAAGAAGCAGAGAGTCCTCTTTGTAAGCACTCCTCAGGAAATTAAAATGTCTGCAAAGTCTTCCCTGAGCTTCCACTTTACTAAAGAAATCCTCAGCTTCTCCTCAGAGTTCATGTGCTTTTGACCATCTTATTTGCTCTGGCCTGTCTCGGGTTTCTTTCTGCCTGAGCCGAGGAAAGGGAGAATTGTGGGAACCCAGCAGTGTTCTTGAGGCGTTATCAGAAACTGATTAAAGGAGGACAGTAACATCCCTGGAGCCACTTGTGCTCCCGAAGTAGCCCAGAATATGTTTGCACTGTGATCAGTGAGAACACACTGTATTTTGTGCAATACATTCACAGCTTTGTCTCTGTCTGATTTCATAAAATCATAACTGAATACATTCTTGCAACTTATTACAGTGGGAAAGAGTTTATTGAATTCCTAACAAAAGATAACAAAAACTACATGGCATTAATTATTTGGATATGAATGAGTTGTTGCACTGCATTCTCTGAAGTCCAGAAAAAGCGAAGCACAGAGGTGTTTAATGATTAAATCCTTGGTTTTGTTCCCCTACAGATGTATAGCTGTCCATAAGTTCTTTTCACCACTCTTGTGGCTTTAAAATTAGGATGTGTTTTAGCGTGATGGGAAAAGTACCTGGATACTCTTTTGCCTGCTTAAGAAAGAAACAGTAAACCAGCATGGCTAGAATAAAACTAGAACATTTGAGAGACTTGAAATATTCTTGAAAGTAAACTGTGTTTGAAGATATCTCTTTATAAAGGGAATTAAAGAGTGAAGAAAAGCAGAAGTAGAGCAGAAGTGAGTCATGGATTTTTGCCAGTAGAAGGAGGTGAAGTAGTTCGGAAGTGAGAATGGAAGTGCAGGACTTTGGATAGTAAAGGTGAGGAGCTGGTGTTGGTAGTTGCGGTTTCTGAAAACACTGACTTGCTGTGCTGAGGGGTGGCATTTGATGTGTGTTGCTTTTCTTCAAGGTGTAACTGAGTTTGGGTTTTTTCCTGTCAAATGAGACTTGAGAATATGCTATTATGATAATAGTGGAATCTTGGAAAGAGCTTTTTCTCGTGATTAGTCTTATTTTTCAGTTGAGAGAGAACAAGTGGGAGCCTGTTCATCCTGACATCACAACAGAGTCATGTGTGGGTTTGCATGTGACAGTATTGAACACCTTGTAGTGGAAGGGTTTTCTTTTCCTTTCACCCCACTCCTGTATGTGCAGTTTGGTTCTCATAGCAATGGCTGTGAATGACAGAAGAGCAGCAGAAAGCAACCAGCATTCCTGAAATTGCTCAGTGTATATTGTGAAGACACAGTCTGACATTAGTAAGTAACTCTTAGTACTTAGTAAGAAACTCTTATCCAGGAATCAAACCTGGAAATTCTGGGTGTCGTGACACAAAGTGCAGATCTTGCCTTCCTTCTAAGAATGTGTTCCTTGTAAGGTTGACAGACTGACAGTCTTTCTGTCCATGCCTCGTGACTTTGAAGGCACTCAAAAGACAACAGCTATTTAATTCTTGCATCCTCAGTTTCATCTCTAGGGCAGTCTTGTAGAAATAGCTCAAAGTGAGTGAAACTGCTGAAGTCCTCAACAAACTTGTGCAGAAAGTCCCCTGTGAGTTTTAAGCAATCTGTGGTGTGACCTACGTCCCTCTGCTTTTCCTGTTCTACAGCAAAGTCTGATTTGTAAGATGTGATAATTGTCTCCATCCCATAGTATTAGGGCCAGTATTTGTGGGCATTTGCTGTTCTGTGGGATCCAGGAGCATCTCTATGTCCTCTGCATAATAATGGCCTGAAGCAGCCCTGATGAATCATTTCAAATAAGAGGGTGGTGGGAAGCGATCACAACAAATTAAGATTGGGGAGATCTGGTTTTAAGCTCCTGAAGCACATCAGGGTCTGTTTGCAGAAGCAGATTTCACACATCTCTCTGTACATGACTTGTGGAACAGTGTGCTCAGATGGCTTGACTTCTTGTCTTGAGTTTTTGTGTTGTGTGTGCTCTCCTGCCTTTTGACCTTTTGTGGGCAGTTATAGTTCAGTCATAATGTGTAAGTTTGCTCCAAGTTTACTTCACATTTTGATAAGAAAGTGAAATGAAAGCTGCTTGTGTCTGTTCTGCCTTCCTTTTATGCCTAGCAGGTTTACTTGACCAGCAGTGTGGTATGAAAGTGATTGGAAAGCTGTATCCAAACCAAAAACTGTTTTTCCCACTCATTTGAGCTTCAGGTATTTAAGGGCTGCAGGGAGAAGGAGAGGGTCATACTATTTATTTTGGTGATGTACCTCTTTGTATCAGCTTAGCTTAAACTTGAGTTTGCTGGAGTAAGGATTGCTTCAAAATAGTTGTAAAAATTTTTTTATTTCTTGGTATTTTTTTATTTTCTATTTTTTCTAAAAAAAGAAAATTGTACAAATAAGACTAGTGATTTACTAGAAGAAAACAGAAACTGTTTAGAGGAAATTAAGATGTGTGGTATGTTTGCAATCAACTTTGCAAAATCTCATCTGTGTTGAAGCATTGTTGCCATTTGTGCACGTTGACATTTGTATTTCTACATTTTTATTAGATGTTTTTCCAGTTAAATTTTTGCCATCCAAATCATAGAGAATATAGCACTTCTTTAATATTTTACAGTATTTATAAGCCTGATCTAAAAGATGCTCCATCTTTAGGGAGATTATTATTTTTTAATTTGTTTTTGCTATTTTGCTTGTGACAGCCTCATTTGGTGTTGTGTGAGGACTGTTAACATGGGCCAAAAAGCAAATGTGCAAATTCAAAGAAGACTAAATATCTTGAAGGCTATTAAATTCACTGCTTCTTACTAGAAAATGCTTGAACCAGAGTTTTATGGATGGTGGGAGAGCATTATAAAGATGTATCCTGACCTGGGCATCTGCTGTGGTTTTGACAGAGAAAGAATATTGAGTTAAGTGAATTTTTTTGTCTGACCCACTAAGCTTAGTTTGCTTTTTCTTGAGGTTTTTATTTTGAACAGCACTAGTTGCTCTAGTTTTTACATACAAATATAAACATTTTCAAGAGTGAGAAGCATTAACAAAAATATTTGCAAATATTTCTGTTTGATTTTAGTTGTTTGTTTTTGTGGGTTTTGTGTTTACACTTTACTAACTTCAGTAAGAATGTCCTCTGATGAGACCTGTCCTAGTTGAAGTATATAAATTTTTAGTAGAAACAAAACACTTTGGGTTTTTCCTTCTCGTCCTGAAATACGTTATCCCAGAGGTGCTGCCACTGTTGCTGATGGACTCAGCCTTGGGCTGTGGCAGGTCTGTTTGGGAGCTGATTGGCATTGGCTGTGTGGGACACGGAGGAAGCTTCTGGCAGCTGCTCACAGAGGTCACACCTGTAGCTCCCCTACTACCAAAACCTGGCCACAAGTGGTTAAAGCAGAAGAAGTTTAATTACTTGGGAAGTATATATCAGAGAGGGAGTCTCTTGTTCTGTTGAATTATTGCTGTAAAGAGAGATCTGATTTTGTGGTTTGTTGGTTTGCAACTTTCTTTAACCTTAGGACTTTCAATTTGTAGTCAGTTTTTGTTCAGGATGATTTGAGACTTACAAATTAAGAGTTCTTAAAGATTTTTTTAGTTATGTGGGGCTATTAATGGCAAAAAAAGTCTTTAATATTCTTGCTAGTTTTGTTGTTAAGGTGGCTTTCTCAAAACATAAGTTTTAAACCTATATCAGAATAAAATTTCATTTCTCCAGCTTTCTTACCATTGCTGTTAATGATTTTAATATAATTTTTTTCCTGAAGATGGAAAAATAAGCTTTTTTTCACATTAAAAGCAAATCTTAAAGTGATTAGGATTTGAAAAGAGTTCATAGTTTCTTTTGTGTATGTGTCTTTTTTTTTTCCTGTCATTTTCTTTCTGTGGTCATTATAATCTCCATCATCTGGAGCGCAGCGTTTTGCTTTGTCTTCATAGAGTACAAGGGTATATAAGGATGGATTTATGCTGTAAGTTAGGCAATAGGTATTCATAGTTCAGCTGATAAGGATTTGTTTGTTAAATAGATGAGAAAATCAGATATATGGAGGAAAATCCAATCTCATTTAGGACCAATTGTGAAACTCGATTCTTTATTTTTTGTTAGGAATTTTTTCAGTGAATTTGAATTATTTCAATTATTGAATTATTTAACTGTCTGAAATAGAACACTTCTCTTGAAGAAAAAAGAAAATACAAAAGTGTTAAGGAGGCAAAGATGCAGATTATTCAGTTAACCCCATGGTTTACTCTGCCTGCAGGTGAAGTCACCTCTGGTTTCAGTTCTGCTCTTGTTTGCTGTGCTTCACAGGAGAGGTAACTGCTTTAAAATCAAAATATTTCCTGTACTTCCTTAAATCTAGTAAATGGGCTTGTAGTGCTTGCTTAATGCTTGCTTTTTCTACTGAGAGATTTTTGAAAGCAGAATAGTTTAATCACTGTACCTTGACACTGCCTGTGAGTGGGTGTAATGCTATCTTTATACAGTGTAGCCTAATGAAAAATTTGTGTGGGTTGTTTAGAAAATGAGTGGAGAATACCTCTGTATATTTACTGTCTTTTTTTCCCTAAGCGTTTTTCCTCGTTTTTAAATGTTCTCAGATTTTCATGGATTTCAACAGTGCTAGCAGTATTGTTTTGCGAGTCTTGACCCAAGCAACGAGCCAAGATACTGCAGTGTTGAAGCCAGCTGAGGAACAACTGAAGCAGTGGGAGACACAGCCAGGTTTTTATTCAGTCTTGTTGGTAAGATACTGTGGAAAAGTGCTATTTATTGAACTTTGACTTGTCGGGGTAATTCATTATCAATGTCATCAATTGTCTGTCAGTGGTGGATGGATGAGACTGCACACACAGAGGTTGATTTGGGGGTGACACGCACTTCTCCAAGGAGCCCCTGCTCCAAGTCCTCTTTTATTACACTCTTTGTAAAACAGCACCTGCTCTCGCCCTTCGGCTGATTAGGATTCTCACAACTTTTGCAACTCCATGTTCTTATTTCACAAGCTCACTCTCTCACACAGTCTGTGGTTGCTTTCAGCTACCTTATCGTACATACCACCACAGATGCATCAAAGTAATTTTCTGCTTTGTTTTCTCACAATCTGTGAAAACATGCGTTTCAAAGGGTATTTTTGTCCTAATGAGCCGGGCAGCTGGTGCAGCCAAGTTTACTTGTTCCCACATGGAATAATGACAAGATAATGGAAAAGGCACCTGAAGGCTGGATTCTGACTAGAATAAGGAACCATCCTGTATTTGCAGTGCCACAGACTACTGAGAGCTATGTCATTAAAGAATTTAATAATTATCTGGTTCTGTTAATTGTTACCTTTCTATTCCCTGCTCAGCCAGACAAGATTAGCAACACCTTTGCCTTATATGTTGGTTCTTTAATAAATCAAGTATTAGAGCTAGTGGAAAAACAAGTAAGTAATGCTTAACACAGGGTTTCACTTGTCTACGTAATGCCTTTTGCTTATGTAGACCTGTACTCACAGTGGTGTTTGTATTTATACCGGGGCATGTGTTGATAAAATTTCTATCCTGTTTGTGGTGTGCTGAGCAATTTTTAATTTAATTTTTTTTTAAACAGAGTATCTTTACAAATCATAGCCTGGATGTGAATGTAAGGTGGTTAGCTGTGCTGTACTTTAAAAATGGAATTGATCGCTACTGGAGACGGGTCGCACCACAGTAGGTTCCAGTTTTCTTCCACTTACCCTTCTACTGTTGGCTTTTTCATGCTTGCCAGACTGCAAACCAGCAGATTATTGGTTCATAGAAGTTACTTTAGAGTTTATGGTGAAATTGATAAAATGTTTCAGTTTTAGGACTCACTAATAAACCATTTTGTCTTTATATTTCTTCTTATGGCTGTTAATGATTTACTGTTGAAAACCAAGTTAGAAGGCTGTTCCAGACATACCAGATTTTGAAGTGGTTCCGTAAGTGCTACAAGGTTAACACCTGGACTTAATGATAGTAGCAGATTTGAAATGTAGTACATCTCTTGGGGGGTGAGAGAGACGTTTCATTTAAGCTGATTCATATAGAGTATGTACAGGGGAAAGAAGCAGTAGCTATTATGCTGTCATGCTACCAAGTTCTGGTCTTCATTTTTGTGTTGTTCTGATAAGTGGGTTCTGACAAAATGTTCTCCAAAATAAAAAATAAAAATACTATTCATGACCACCACATGATTCACTTTAAAATTACAAAAAAAAGTGTGTTTTTAATGTGTAATACCTACAGAATTAGATACTTCTCAGTGTTTTTTGTGAAGTTCTTTTTTAATTTTTTAATAGGTGTAATTTCAAGAACAATTTCAATTCCAGAATTCATAAGGATCTGGAAGTGTTCAGTCTCTCTTAAATGTTAGTAATATAGGTAGAGAATCACAGTTAGATTTAGGGTATTAATTGGGAATCTAGGTCACATTTGTATGGATCTTGAGTTCAAGCTAGTGCACCAAGTATGATTTTCATTGTTCTTTGCTTGAGATTGTTTAATGTATTTTGCATTATAAGTTCTTCCAAAGATCTACCAAAAGAAGAAAAAATGATAAAATTCTGTATCCACAGCACATTTTAAATAGTGTAGTTCTCCTTCATGATTATGTAAATCATTAGAATATCTGTACATGTGGATTAGCGTTTAATAGCAAAACATCTGCAAGCATTTGGATTCTCTCTTATGTGAAGGGAAAATACCACATTTTGCATGGAAGATGGCATACATCTTGAACATTTCTGTTGAGAGGATGCTGCTTACAGCAAGGATTATCCCAAGAAATTAAAAGTTGTTTAAATTTGTCAGTATTTTTGAATACTAGTAGCATTTCTGGTGAAAAAAGCATGGCTTATTTCCTGTAGAAGTAATGACTACAATTTTACTGTTTGAACTGAGGTAAAANAAATCCATATTTTTATTTGAGTGATAACTATATGGAAGTCTTCATAAGCCAGAAATCCAAATCTGAAAATTTAAATTAAAAACTAAAAATCTGAAGATTTAAAAAAAAAAAGCTCCCCTATACCGCAAACAAGAAGAAGACCAAAGAATCTTTGAAATTACAAATTTTGAGAGACTACAGCATAAATACTTAAAAATTCATGTCTAGATGAACTTGTTTTAATTTTGGGGCTGGTGTAATTAAGTGCTGAAGGGAAATAACCCACTGAGTATATGCATGTTCTTCCTAACTTCTTGCCTGCTTATACCTTTTTTATATGTGGGATTTTTTGACTTCCTTGCAATGTGTTATGGGAAGGTGAGGACGGTGGTGTCAGTGGTGATGTCTGTGACTCCTGCAGGGGCTGAGGATTCAACTGGGGAGGTTAGGGGTGTCCTTGTTCTCCAGCAGATGTCACTGTTGTATCATTTAGACAGTACATTCCTCCATCCACGGTCTGTGAACCCTTAGTGATCCTGGAACGCAGTGCTGTGTGCCACTTGCATCAGCATTGATTTCTTAGACTCTTTTTTTCATTCCTGTTTTCCAGTTTTGCTTATTAAGCGCCTGTATTTGAGGTGTTTGGCCTCATGAGTCTGTTTCTTTTCTTGCCTTTGTTTTGTTTGCAGTTAATTACAGCATTTTTATTTACAAGAAGTAATGAACTGAATTCTTGCTGTTCTTAGTGCATATGATAAGTTTAATATAATTATGAAAAATAATTAAGGCAAGAGGTCTCATGAGCTCACAAATGAGGTAAATGAAATCATATAATAGAACAGGGTGTTTTTGTCCCTTTACAAACCAGGCTTTAGGCCCTTTCTGTTATTTCTGAAAGGGAGGTATTATACAGATTACATTTAATTGAGAATAGAATTCTTAATTGTATTAATAAGAGCTTTAAGTGTTAGAAACCACTTAGA
>VYZS01083614.1:0-13537 GCA_013400695.1 Neodrepanis coruscans | reverse complement strand
TTTTCTACAGAAAGAACATCCCTTTGGAGGTTCAACCACCTGCACGAGCCGCTGCAGGGGCCCAAACACCTTCCTCCCCTTTGTGTGGGAGACAGCAGCAAGGTTTATTCATTTCCAAAATGCTTCCAACCAGTTGGTCATTTTTCTCCCCTCTCAGTACTTTTGGTCACACAATATTGAACAGCAATAACCAGAGGAGGATGAGAAGTGCTGCAGCTTGAGAAGTGAGCTCAGGATATGATTCCTCCTCACCGGATGCCTGGAAGATGTCACTGAAATTCTCTCTCCCTCAGTGCAACCCGTGTGGAGCCAATATGAACTCCCAGCAAAGTGCTTAAAAACCCATTATTTATAATAACTGTTAAATGATGAGACATTGTTTACCCAGATTGCAAGATAAATTCTCACTTACAGAATGCTTGCCTGACCGTCCTGAACGTCATCTGGTTTTTATTTAAATGCAAAATGAAATTAGGCTCCCAATAACACAGCAGAAGAATTCAATAAGATGGGGCTTTTCACTTACAGTTTAATATTAACATTTTCCCATAAATGTTAATGAATAAAAGTCTACTGTTTTATGTATTATCCATGGTGGGGAGACAGCAGGCTAGGAATGGAAGGAAAGCTAATCTTTTCATACCACAAATTAAGATACATACTTCAAGGAGAACTAAGTGTTCCCAGCAGTGCCAGGGACCTGGCCACAACCCTGCTTCCTCCAGGGGCAGCCACTGGATCTGCTCCCATGGGGATGCTCCAGGGAGTCTCCTTCCCCACTGCTCAGAGAGATCCTCCCCCAGCCAAAAACCCCTCTGGGTTTGTTTCTCCTTTTCTCTATCCCTCCCCTTCTGCCTGACAATATTCCTTAAGACACACTAAGAGCTTCAGGCAGCCAAAATCACCATCAGTCAAGGCCTGATCTTCTCAGATTCCACCATGGATATTGAGGCAGGATTATTGGAAAAAAATCAGGTGGCTACTTGTGTGATATTCTGCTGGAAAAAGGCCCAGAGGTGATGAGAGGTGAGGGCAGGGCTGCAAACTGCAGCACAACAGGAAACAATGGAGCATCCAAAGGAGTGGGAGGAGGAGCTGGAGTTGGCAGAGGTGGCACTTTGGGAGCTCACCAAAGGACCTGTGCCTGCTGATGCCAAAGCACGAGGAGCAGATCCCTCTGTAGAAGAGGGGCTGAGAGCACTGGAAGCTGCAGGACCAGAGGGTTGGCTCACACTGGAACATTTGCAGTGTTTTGGCTTTTGACTTCCCATTTCCTACCGGGGGTTTTGCTGTGTGAATGTGTATTTTGATGTTTGGTGACTCATACCTCGTCCTACCTCCCTAATAAGTGTTCATTTAACAGTTGGGACTGCTCAACAATTTATTGCACAAATGGGTTTCCACTCCACAGCCTCCTCTCCCACCCCTCCTGGAGAGGGCAATGGACAGTTTATGAGAGCTTTGTGATGGCCTGTGCACACCCCAAAAATCAGCAAATACTGAACAGTTCTCTGGGGCTGTTGGGAGGAGGGACAGGAACTGTCTTGTCTTTATTCTGCCACCACCTCAGCAGCTGCAACAAGTTTTGGCTCACAAAACAGCTGTAAAAATACCAGTTCTGGTTCAAATGCTGGGAGACAAGGGCTCTTACACTTACTAAGAGAGAGATGCTTGCCATAAGTCGTATCCTACACAAAAATACCACAGAAAGACTCCTAAAAGGATTGATAAGGTAATTATAGAAATTAGAGATGGAAAAATCCTGTGTCCTGCCCCCTGCTCAGTGTGGGACCACTCGGTGTGGGGCAGACTTCAGGCCTCAGACTTTTAAAAGGAAGATTTAATAAACACTGAGAAATATTTCTAAATATTTAGAAAACCCAAAATAACAGATTTCCAAGCCAAGCTGTACAAACAGAAAATGAATTTAGAAAAACTCGTTAAAAAATCAACAGCTTTTGCATGCACCAAAATATATTTCTTGGGATAGCAGGCATCACCTCATGGGCAGGATGCTGCAAGTGGAGCTGGGAGGAAGCTCAGCCCTGTGGGAATACCTACCATGGCTCTCCTCTTGTTCCCCCTGGAATTAACAGCAGAAGCCTGAGGGATGCAAACAGCTTAATGCTTTAGGAGGGACTCAGCAGACTGTCAAAGTGAGCAAAGCCAAGCTAGACAGCTTCACATTTTCCTGTGAAATTCTGGAGTATTCATTTGCTTCATCATTAGGAGGAAAAACAACAACTCAAAGCAAACCAAAACCAAAACCCAACACAGCAACAAACCTCTAAGGAGAAAGGGAACTGTGTCTCTGTTCACTACTATGAGACAAAGCACTGGAAGAAAAATGTCCAGTTCCAATAATGTCATAACCTGATTATAGCCTGACCAGAAGAGCTAAAACACTTGCAGAACAATGAGTAAGAAATTAAGTTTTAAATTGAGTGCTGGCCCTATCTTGTGTCACTTCTTTATATTCCAGTGGAAAGGACACTGCTGAGCTCATTCCATATAGAGCAGCATGAGCTGCCTGGATGCAGACACCATTTAGTTGTCTCCCACTTGTTCCTCCCTATTTCTCTCTCTCTGGGACAAATGACAAACCCAGAAATGTGACTGCACTTTGTTTTATTATGATATCGATTTTTCTGCAAAGGGAAAGTGCATTTGTCCCCCAGGTCTATGTGCTGGCAGGAAAGGGTTAACCAAATGTTTATCACAAAGCTGGCTTCAGAGTTGAAAGTAATGTGATCAGTAATGAATTTTGTGTTACATTAGGTTGTATAAATGGACAGACAAGCGCAGACAACAAGTGGCCAGGAGTCGGGGCTAATCTAATGATGTAAAAATAGAGACAGCACCAATTATACTTGGGGCCAGCTCAGAGCTCCTGCAGGGACTGCAAATGAATAGGTACAAATCAAATTACTGACTAATAGACGCACTACAAGAGAGGGCAGTCAATGCTAAATACATTAGGGCCTTGTGACCTCTCTGCTCTGAACAGCAGAATCCTACATTTGACTTAAAAAAAAAAAAAAAATCAAAGAAACTCTTGTTTCGTTTAAGGAGAGAAACAGAACAATGTTATTTGTGAAATGACTTGAGACACTTTGATATTTTTTTTTTTTTGTTGTGTTCCCCCCTGGCCACGTTAGGTATGTAGCCATTGGAAAGCTGAGAGGGTTTTTGCTTTTAGAACAAGGAATAAAATATGCTCTTTGCAAAAGTTAAGACCTGACAACAATACAGTTATGTTACATACCAAAACATCTCAAAGCCATGTGCCTCTTTGGAGGGATGTTTTTTACTGCTACTTCACCGGCTGTTTCTGTATCAAAAATAAAATATTTCTTAAAAAAAAGTGCCTTGATTTAATAAGAAGAAAAAAAGAAAAGGAATCTCCCCACACCACAGCTGAGATAATAAGTAAATGCAGTTGATTAACTTGTTATCAAATGGCAGAAAGTCAGAGTTGTCTTGTGGCATCAGTGGTTCCTTTAAAACTTTTACTACAAACAGCAGTGAACCTAAATCCAAACCAGAAATATTGATGGTATCAGCATTTATATCCCCCTCCCCCTTAAATAAAGTATGACCTGGAATAAATTCCAGTAAAAACCCCCAAGGCTGGTGGCAAGATGGATTTGGAGGCCTGGGAAGTTTGCCCTGCCAGGACTGAGGGATGGGGCTGCTCAGGGACACCCTTGGGCAGGAGAGAGCAAGAAGCCCAGGCTGAAGTGCTTGATATCCCAAAATGTGTGCAAGGCCAATGCTCCTCTTACCCAGCACTTCAAAAATGCTGCCTCCTAAATTTTCCTTTCTTTTAGACAAGGCCCATCCAAACAAACCTTCTGCAGGAAGAACTGTACTGGGTTCTTGGACTTATTTGAGGGGGTAATTTAATCTCTGGCCCAGGGATGAATATTCTGAAAGTTCAAAGGCTGCTTTTAGCATCAGTGTTATTTGATCCACCAGTGTGTTTGCTGCCCAAGCTGGTTTTGTGCTGAACCTGTGCAGAAATCTCTTGGCAGAAATGCTTTTCAGAGGGAAAATCCATTGCCCTGTAGCAATTCCTATAGCCCATGTCTGATTTAGGATTAGGACCAACTAAGGGGAGAGAAAGGGAAATCTGTCTTGGAAAAATTAAAAGGAAGAGGAAGGAAAGGAGGAAAGGAAGGAGAGAGGGGAAGGTACTGATGGAAGCTCTGACTATAAAGGGCTAATCCTACTGCTGAGACTAAATGCAGAGGTACCTCTATGTCCAGGTGGCTGATGATCTTTGAACACAACTTGTGACCACAAATACTTTCTCCTTTGGGAAAACCCCCAGGGAAGATGCTCCTTGCAGGGATCAGAGGGCAGTGGCTCCCTCTTCTCTTCCCACCTCATCCAGGCACACCAGGAAACGTGTGACTTCACTTCTCCAACCCCCAAATTCCACAGGAACATTTCAAAAACATCCTCCTGCAAATCTCAAGGGTGTGCAGACCCGAGTCAGGCTCAGGTTGGTGCAGCCACACTGCTCTGGCAGGGGACCAGGATCCCAAGTGGCCACAACACCAATCCCAAGTTTCCTACAGGCTGTTCCCTAACAGCACCTCTAATTAGCTCCACTTACTTACATCCCATTAATCAGGTTAAAGAGTTTGCTTCAACATATGAGCTTCCTTCAGCGCATTATGAGTTTGTCCACGAAATTTGGAAGGAATCCAGATGGTTTCCTCCATCTGAGGGCCAGAGGTGCCCCTCACCTCTGTGCCATGGGCTTCCCACAGACTCTGAGATTTGCAGGAGTTTTGGAAGAAATACATGTTTCAAAAAAAAAAAAAATCCTGTTGTTCAGACTGTAAGGGCTTGGCCCCTTTTATAGATTAATTTTAAGTATTAAGCCTAGAAATTATAAAAATAGATTTGAAAGCTTAAGTAATGAAGGAACAGATGAATCAGAGAATTTGCTAATTACTGGTTAGTATTTTTGGAGAGAAAGGTTTCTAGCCTGGGCTGGCAATTTCTGCATGTCCAGTTCAAGTGGAATCCTGTCAGAGATAGTTGTCTCCTGGAAGCAGAGTTTCATAAATCACATAAATCTTTTTTTGGGGGGAATGCATTGTGAAGTTCCAGCACACACTTAGAAACTGCACTGCAAATGTAAATATTGTAGCTGCTTGAAAACAAAGCTTTGCAAGCAAAAGAGGGCACTGACCACTAACATTTGGGAGTAGACCCTCATAATTTTTGTTTTCTTTCAGTCAGAGTTTGACAGAAACAGCAAAAACATCTTTTTTGCATCTTTGCCAATTTACGCCTTCTTTGGAATTAAATGAGTATCAAGGCTGACAGCTTATGTACAACAGACTCCACTTAAGATAGACATGGGTTGTCTGGATAATTGGATAACAAGGAGGAAAGCTGGTTTCCCAATCAAGTCAACTAGCTGGATGACTGCAGTTATCATTTAGGTCACAAGGAAAGTAGATTTTTGGGGGGGTCATTTTCCAGCCCTGGTTCTTCTCCCATCCACTGTTCCACAGCCCTTGGCAACCAGTCAGGAGTCAGAGGTGAAAAAGACCCACCTCACTCCCCTTCCTTGCAAATGCCAAATTGCTCCTCATGTTTTTAGCATCCTCCAGTTTGGTGTTTCTGGTGTGACCAATCTTTGGGTCACTTCTTCCTCTGCCAGTGGCCAGGACCTGGGTTAGTGTGGCCAGTCCTGCTTTGCAATGCAACAGGACAGGTATGAAACAAAGCCCCTGTGAATATCTGCCCCCCAAAGTGGTCTGTGCACCAGCAGCACGTGTTTCCTCCTCCCTCCCTGCAGCATATCAGCCCTGATTACTATATAAATCTAGTGTCAGCTATGCCCTAACAGTTAAAGCATTAAAAGAATCTATTTATCTCTTGCCATTAAGTGCATGTCAGGACCAGCTGAGCACTTGACAAGGTCTCATTGTCCACTCTACTGCCCATTTTTTGTCCACACCATGGACATGAGCATTGCATATGCTCATATCTTCACACTCTGACTCAGGAAAGTTCATTAATTCCTGTTTGAGTAAGACTTTGCATGTGTCATTAAATCTCTGCAAAATCTATTTAAGGACTGAAGACAATCCAAGGAGCACAAACAGGAGTTAAAGCATGCATAACATAAAGGCAGGAGTAAGTTAAAATTAGTCATTTTAGGATTGTTAGAAGAGGGATTACAACTTCCACAGTTCCAAGTCCAATGTAAAAATATAACCACTGGTTTTGGAAGCAACACCAATATAGAAATCAACCACCACCAAACAAACCTACAGTGTCCTTTTCTGCTGAACTCTTTGCTGTCATTTCACTGCAGTGAGTGGGCAGCAGAGAACCCAAGGAAGAAAACTGAATGTTTTCAGAGGTAATTCAGTTCAGATGAGGTTGGTTACGATGGGGGAGGTGAAAACTCTCCTACTTACTATGAGCCAACAAAGACACCTCTTTGAAGTGAGGGTAATGCACCTCCACACTTATCTTTCCCCATTTATTAAGCAGCAGACAGATGAGCCCTTCCCTGTGCTCCCTTTCTGAGGAATGGTGCTGGCAGCCAGCACCAGTCAACTCCCTTGGCAAGTGCAGCTCTCCAGGTACCATCTGAGCAGGAGAGAACTTTTTCTGTGTGTCTGGTAAGAGGAACAGCTCAAGAGCTGTCAGGGGATGGAAGTGGAAAGGGCACGGGAGTTCACTGCCTTATCACTAAGTTTTCTCTGCTGCTCTGAGTCACCACATGCCCAAATCCTGGGAATTAAGTATGTTAGTGGTACAGAGAATCCCACAACAGGCAGGAAAACACAGAGTGTTAATTACAGCAGGAGGAGGGTGGTGGGATGGGGTGAGTTGGGTCAGTGCTCACGTTACTCATTATTGCCACGTACATTTGCTGTTCTGAGTTGGACCTACTTTACACTCATTAGGAAGATTTATGTGGCTGGAGTAAAAGCAGGCAGAAATCTCTTTGGATGAATTTTAGCTCAGTAATGGCATCTCTACAAACAGCTCCTCTCTGTCTCTACACCTGTGAGCCTCATCTCATGCCAAATAAGTTGGCATTCACTGCCATCAGCTGGGTTTGGTGGAAATGGAAGGAAAATATAGAGCTCTGCCACTGACAAGATTCTTGGTTTACAGTACAATACAATGCCAAATTTCCAGGGCAGTCAGTCATTTTTAACTTGGCACATCTGGAAGTCTTCAGCTTTCAGAGAAGGTGTTCCCCTCACCTCTCCCCTACCATAGAGAGCTGAGGGGAGCTGACCCTTTATCAGCAGTGGATACCCTCCCAAAGTTCACACTGATCACAGTATGGGTCAGTGATGAAATATGTGCCTTTCTCTATTTTCACAGCCTGTTTTTACCACCTTCCCAGCCCTTTACAGACTGATTAAACTCCACACCAGCACTGTGAGGCATCTCTATCATTGCAGTGATGGAGCTCTGGAGTCATGGACACGTGAAGTGAAACCATCCTGAGTTCCACTAACTCTTTCTGTTAATACCAAATCTTAAACCATCCTCTGACTTCACCTTTCTCAAGATGGAAATCAGAGGAGAGACAGTTGGGAAGGTGACCAGCTGGTTTACAAGGGCTTAAATTCTGCTCCTGTGAATCCTCCTCCTCCAGAGGGAGGCAGATGCAGTTTGGTACCTGAGGCATGTGCTGAAAGGTGACCCACCTGCAAAGCAGGGGAGGAGCCCTGATGGGAGAGACCCTGAGCCTTCTCAAGGAGCAGGAAGAGTTCAGAGCACCACAAGACCCTCAGCAAAACATCAGGGAAAGAGTAAAAGATAGAGACAACTCCAGCACTGCACAGCCTTCCTGAAAGCTCCAGAAGTTGGCATTCCCACACCTTTCTGCCAGAGTTTCTCCTCTTTCTCCTTCCCAGGCAAGCTGCCAGGAGAGCAACAAGTGAGCTGGCAGCTGATGTCAGGAGCCCCCATCACTGTTGGGTGTTTTTACTAGAGGTGTTTTTTAGAACAAGCCAAAACTAATGGAGACAATAAAACCGCAATAACTGCGCTTTAATTTCTGAGCAGCTCCTACCACGGGGCCCCTTCTGACAGCATAATCTCTGATGTGCCATTCCATTTACTTAAACAGATGATATAATTTATCAATATAATGGACACTGATGAAGATGGATTAATTTGGATTACAGAACCAGCGCTGTGCAGCGGCTCTATCCAGGACACAAAATGAGGGTATGTGTGATTATGGCATTGTTTGGAGCAGCAATCTGCACACAGACTTGGATGCTCCTGAGCTGGCAGGGGAGGGAGGAGAGACCTTGTCCCCATGTGATAGGGAAGCTTCAAGTATATTGCCAGTGTATCTCTCTGAGTTGAGACTTTTCAGGTTGTGTTTATGTGATCTACCACACCGAGATCCCCATAAAAGTTAAATACTCAGAGACAGAGAGAAAAGAGAAAGCGAAACCGATAAAAAAAAAAAAAAAATTAAAAAAATAAAATAAAATAAAAAATCACCATTGGGTGAGATGTACGTGATCTCTGATCACACCTCTTCTTTGTACCTGTTCCTGATCCCACCATGTCCCTGCTGGGGGATTCGCACATGGCGTCGGCCAGGCGCTCGCGCAGCCCCTCCTCCGTGTGCTCCATGGAAGACATGTGGCGCAGACCGAAGTTCTCGGGCCAGCTCCCACACACCTCCAGCAACGTCACGCTCCGGTCGAAGGCACCTTCAACAAACAAAAGGGGAGAGGTTTGGGGACACCCCTGGGACCAAGTGGCGTCGGAAAGAACGGAGCCCTGGGCGTTTGGAGCCCGTGGGATGCTGGTTGTGGCATGTGAGTGAAAATGTGGGTGTTGCCAGCAGGGCAGGACAAGCAGAGAGCCCTGAGGAATGGTCAGCTTCAACCAAGAGACTGTAAGCAAGAAAGTTAAATTAAAATACAGACCCAATTCTGAGAGCCACAAAGGCAGCGTAATAACACAAATGTGAGCCACATGTAATGTTAAACCCCCATATATGTGTTTTAAAGTATATGTTAGACAACTAGAAATTATGTTTAAAGTTGATTTGTCTTTCACTGGGCTGCTGTTAAGATCCTTTTCCCCCTTCTCATCTCACACAATAGAAACAGTCAGGTCATTTTGTCTTTTCTACTGGGCAGAAATTTTATCCACAATCCCTTTCTTGCTCTTAAAAAGAGAAGTGCACCAGTGTGGCAGAGCAGCCTCATGTGTGAAGTGTGTCTGCTGAAGGAAGAAAGTGAGCCTTTCCCTCTGCCTGGGATATCTGTGGGTTCTCTCTGTTCCTGCCCTCTGAAGTTTTAGGTCAAATGTGCTCTAACAGAGACTCTTTCAGCAGCAGCACGTTCCTGAGGATGCTGGTTCTTGTGACGGAGTGCACGTACTGACAAAAGATACTTCAAATAATTCCTTGACTTGCAGCTATTACCTCATTCACAGCAGGGTATGATGTTCTACCGAACGCAAAGATTAGATTCTGAATTCAAGATCACTTCAAAGTACAAATTAAAATTATTCTCCTTTATTATACAGCAAGTCTTCTGCGAAGGCTTACTTAAATCATTCCCACTTGGAACAAGATTACAGTTATGCTTTGTTGCTTCAAGCACATACCATTTACTCCACTATTAGGTAACTGAATATGCAGCGTTTATTGTGCCTGGTTTCTGCCAGCCTACGGAGGGGAAAAAATGCAAATGCCAATGTTTCTCAAAGTTAAAAGTACATGAAACACGTCCTTGTTATCAGGCCTTTGGTTTTCCCCTTTGATCAGCCGTCAGAAACTATCTACACTTGTAGTCTGTGACTGTACAGCTTCACAACACACCCCCTGCCACTGACAGGTGGTAATAGAAAGGGTGAGAGACCAAGCCCCGCGGCAGGCGTCCCTTCCTCTGATAACGTCCAAAGTACCGGGTGATAACCGTTAGTAAACACTCGGGCAGCCAGTTAATCCATACATCAGCAAAGAGGGGCAGATAATTTTGAACTCTAATGGCACGGACAAAAGCACCAGGGCTGGCATTCAGGGATTTATATGGGCTGCAATGGTGACTTCTGGCTCCTGAATTTCATCGGCGCGCACAGCTTTGATTTATCTCCTCGCCTGGCTGCAGAGTAGATTCCTGGCACTAGAAAACCATCAACACTAAAATGGACCTCTACAAAATGGGACCGTGGCTCTTATGTGATACATGCACTTGAACTCTGGATGAATCCCAGTTTAAACCGGGAGGAGGAATGACCAAATATTTCAGCTTTTAATGGGGCTTTGGATTTATAAGGTTGCTCTAAGTCTACTAATTTGTTTTAAAGCAAGGGTTCTTGAAGCTGGTTTGAGAAAATGCAGCGAGGAGGCAAAGTAATTTCAATGCTGTTTAAGTGTCTGCAACATTTTCATGATGTCAGCTCTCCTAAAGGCAGCAGGAAGAGCAAAACTTGGTCTTTTTTTGAAGCTTTTTTCCCAAGTCATCCATTTCATGCAACCCTGAGACCCTCACTCTGCATATACTCCAAGACCCCACAGATTTCAGCTGTTTCTGACAGGGCTGTTCATGTACACAGAGAGTGATTGTGGGGGGGGTGTTTTAAACCTGCTTCCCAAACCCCAGGGAAGCAGAGTGGGGGATGCTGAGCTCCCACAGGGTTGTGCCAGAGATGAGAAATCTCTCCTTTCCTGGTGTCCGCCCTTATTCCCAAAGTGAGAAATGGGAGCATTTCTGCTCCTATAAGCAGACATATGAATAATAAGGCAAATGGCTTTTGAAGCTCTGCCAAGATGCCTGCTTATGTGTACAGGGAGAAACTTCATGGAGTGCTGGGCTCTGGCTCCTGAGATACTTGAGTGAGAGCAAAGGAGACAAGTGCAGCGTTACCTCTGCAATCAAGGCCAGGAGCTGCCAAAACTTCTTAGCAGCAACGTGTGAGGTTGCAAGTGTTAATGCAAATGCAGGTTGGAGGGATTAACTGCACTGAGAGTTTTCTTGTAAAAAACCTGTAAGGGCTGGGGAAGCTCTAGTTTTATCTTTCCTCCCTTTTCACTCCTTCTCCATGTTAGCAGTGCACATCTGGCAATGCCATTGACTTCCAGACATCCAGCTGTGATTCAGCAGCCACCACTGCACCCTGTGGGTGATCATCCTGCCTGTGAGTAACAGGGGAGGTCTGTGCATCACCATCTGCTCTGTGCTACAGAGGAACCCACAAGTTCCTCCTTATTTCAATACACACATTGATAAAATGGGCTCCTGGGAAAGCTGGACACGCAGAGTGTGAGGGCAAAAAAATAGGACCTATCCTGAGCAGGCAGGTCCTTTCCTACTGTAAATCCTTGTCTCTGTCCCTCTCTGATGTAAAACAAAACTGCTTCAGGAAAAATGAGACTAATTGTCATGGACCTTCCTGTTCATCTTGCCACTTCATCAGCAGACAGCACATGTATCAGAGTAAAATTATTTTTTCAAGGCAAAATTAAGTCCTGGGTATTTTTACACCTTGGAAAATCCTTCTGGGAAGTGCCTGACATGGCAATGGGTGGGTTGCTCCCAGGAGCCTTTGGGTGCTTTGCCCTCCGTGCATCATTCCCAACAGCACATGGGCTAATGGCATTAAACTTACACTGATAGCAGCTCACTATCTCTGCTATTTATTAAATTGTAATCTCTCTCTCTGGCTGCCTTGCTCTCCCCTTTTCAATCCCAGTATCTCCCTTGATAACGTATCAAATTCCCCATCGTCGGCCAGCGAGGAGTTTACAAATCAACCTCAGTGGAGTGTCCTGCTCCCCAAATCCCCAAACCTGCTGCCAGAATGTGGCTGCAGAACCAACGGGGCTGAGAAAGCTGCTGCTGATTCCAGGGATTACTGAGGGTTGAGAGAAGGCAGGCTTTGCCCTGTGCTGCCACTGACAGACCGCTGAAACCCTACTGACAGCCACCAATATCAGCCCCTGACGTGTGAAGCCCAGACTTCCCTTTGTCCCCTGGCTCAGATACAGCTTTGGCTGGGAAACAGGTTCCACCTAAAAGGAGCAATTCATTTAGAAACAACTCAAGAACGAGCAAATTAGGTATTATTTGAGTCAAGCAATTACTGGTGAAATCCTGGTGAAACCTCATTAAATCACTGAAAAAAAAAAATCTCATTGACTTAAAATGATGTCAGTATTTCATCCTGCTGCGTGGTGCTTTCAAGGCAGCAGAACATTTACTTCTCCCTTTATTTACTGAGGATGAAACTGGGTGGGAATGAAGACCATCAGCCTCTTTTGCATGATGCTCAAGCATCACTCCAGACTCACAGCACTACCAATAAAAACCCCCAAATCAACCCAAATGGAACAAGAAGGACCCTTGGCTTGACCATCTACTTAATGTTTCTTGCATTTTATTAATGGCAAAAGCTTTGTTATTACTCACACCAAATTACCTTGCTTAGGCATACAGGATTTGTCTTTAGCATTGCAATTGTTACAAGGCTTTTAGTATAAAAGCAAAATAAATTCTGCAGAAGGAAGGGAAAAAACCCACCCTAAACCTTGGAAATCTTTCATTTCACAGCCCCACCAACCAAAACCAAGAAAACCAGAGAAACTTTTCTTCTCTGAAAAAAAAATCTAGTAGTAAGAAGTATTTTTACAAAATGTTTTAATGTGTCTAGTGTGTTATTTTTCTAAGTCAAAATAGCTAAGCTAAATCTTTCACCATAACCCTTTAATTTGAAAGCCAGGGGAAATTTTTTTCATTAAATCTCTGGACGGCTTTGTTTAAAATATGAAATCAAGTAGCTCCATTTCCTGTCTTCTAAGGAACAGTAAATCAAAAAGGGAACGTTCTCCAAAAATACAGTAATGGTTCTATTAAAGAGCTTGACAGTTTTGAGCCTCACCTTGCATATTGCAACATACATGTGAGCAAAAATAACAGAGTCAACAGGAGGGCAAACAGGACCTGCCAACCTGAGCTGATAAAAGATGAATCCTGATCCACGGGATGGGGTTTGGCTCCGCGTGATGGGGCGAGACCAGGAGGGTCTCAGAGGGACAGGAGGGGTTGCTCATCACCTCCCCTGGCCTTTTCAGAGGAAGAAGTGGGCTCTGAAGGGAGTCCCCCCTCACTTGGCACTGGACACGCTGTTGAGCACAGGACGGAGCTGCCCAGAAACACCTCGGCCGGGAGCGGGAACCCCAGGGGCGTGTGAGGAGCCAACACACGGAAACTCCCTGCCCAGAGGAGTGAGTCAAACTGTAACATACCCCGTTTAAACATTAAAGGTTGAACTTTCCTACAGGCTCTGCCAATTGCCTTCCATGCCACAGCTTTGTGAGTCCAGGGGGAACGCCACAAAGCGGCCGCTCTCGGGACTTGAACGGGGATCTGTGCAAAAGCCTTATTTGAGTGTGGAGGAAGAAACACCCCCCTGACCTGCCCTGGATGTGGCTGCTGACCACGTGCCTGTGATTGTGGCATCTGATCCCTTCCTGTGCATGGCTCCCATGCCCCCATCCCACTCTCCT